>PVIR01008650.1:0-56197 GCA_004026965.1 Petromus typicus
GAACTCAACAGCCATGGGTGTGAGTCATCTTAGAAGGTTCTCCAGCCCTAGGCGAGACAGCAGGCCATTCTTCCCCCAGCTGGTATTGTTACTGTAACCTTATAAGAGATCTCAAAACAGAGCCATTTCATTAAGCTGCTTCCCAACCAATGGATATTGGGAGATAACAAATATGTATTGCATTAAGCCTTTAAATTTTAGAGTAATTTCCTATACAGCAGTAACTTATGTACTCAGGCATCAATTAGTTAGTGTTATGAAGTAATCTAAAAATATAGTAAAATCTTCAGATCCCGTATATCATAGGATTAGAAAATGGCCTCAACGTAGGATTGAGGGAAAGGTAGAGTGTAAGTATCTGAAGTCCATGAGTCCTGGAATTTTCATTCTGCATCTATCCTCCACTACTTCTGACTTGGTCATCTTCTAGGTCACTTTTCATCATTTTCAAAAACTTTATTCCATTACTTTCATTATCTGAGTGTACATTCCAAATAATTCTGTACTACTTATCCTTGTGCTTTGGTTTCAAAAAGTCATCATAAAATACAATGATTTTAGTGTGTGGACTCATGCTAGTTTCTGATGAAGACCTACCCCAGTCCTTGATGTCCATCCTGTAACACTGGAGGATATCAGAAGTGGGTTTCTATTCCACTGTAATTTGTAGAAGCGTATGCTGGCTTGAAATGATGGGCTGGGCCAGAATTGTTTTGTTTCAGTAATTAAGAACTAAGGAGCAAGGAGGAGGTTTCTGCAGTCATCCTGGGTGCAGGTGTCAGTTATAACCAAGTTCAAGATGACTAAGCACAAGGGGCAAGCTGGAAGACAGAAGAGAATCAAGAAAATATGCAGAGAGAGGTGTAAAGGGACAAGGAACAGAAACAAAGAAAATCACAGAAATAGAGACACAGAGAAACACACTGATCTATAATGAGAGAGATAGAAATTGGCTCCCTGTAGCTTTTAGATTAGTCCTACTCAAGTTGAATTTGTACCTTCCAATTTACTTAATATTGACTAAACATCTTTCTCCTTTAGCAAGTTTGCACAAGCCTTTGTTCCTCATAAGAGGAGCCAGATGTAAATAGTTTCCAATATCCTTTTTTTTTTTGTAGTAGTGGGGATTGGATCTAGGGGTGTTCTACCACTGAGTCCTTACCAGACTCTTTCCTTTTTTTTAAAATTTAGAGACGAAACAGGGTTTTGCCAATTTGCACAACAGGATTAAAATTTGAGATCCCTCCCTTGGCTTCCCTAGGTGCTGGTTTTTTTAGGCATTGACTACCTTTTTTATTTTTTCTTTTTTTCAGTACAAAAGACTGAATGCAGGGTCTTCACATACCCAGGCTTTTTAATTTACTTATTTATTTTGAGATGAGATTTACTAAGTCATTGCTATAGTTTGTGTCTGGATGTCCTCCCCAAACTTCATTCCATAGGTGGGGCTTTTTCAGAGGTGGCTGGATCTCGAGTGTGTGACTCTGGTATTGATTTATGGTGCAGCGCTAGGAGCTAGGATTAAAGACACTGGGATTAAGGATGTGAGTGTTACTCAACTGTAGGGGTAAAAAGAGGCTTGTCACTGGTCACTTCCTTTGTTTTCCTGTCTTCCGGCTGCTGTGTACTGTTTCTCCTCTGTGGTGCCCCTCTGCTATGCCACTGTGTCTTGGAGCCAGCTGACTATGAAGTGAAACCTCTACCAATGAGCTAAAGAAACCTTTCTTCCTCTAACTTTGGGTCTTGGGCATTTTGTCACAGCATGAGAAAAGTAACTAAGACTGTCACTAAGTGGCCCAGGCTGCATTCTCTATTTACCAGTAAGGAAAACTTTCCCTAAGTGTAGTGACTAATTGAATTTCTTTTTCAAGTGAATTTTTTGAGTTAGCTTCTGAGTCCGTGAGGTGTGTGTGTGTGTATATGTGTATGTGTTTGTGTGTTGCTGTTGTTACTTTTTTGGTACTATCAGGGATTAAACTCAAGGCCTTTGCACTGAGCTACATCCCCAGCCATTTTTAAATTTTTCATTTTGAGACAGGGTCTTGCTAAGTTACTAAATTGCCAAGGCTGGACTCAAACTTGTGATCCTCCTGGGGTTAAAACTTGGGTTACAAGTGTGCACTACCACCTCTCAATCCAGATTCTGTTCTTAGGCCTGGGTGGGAAAGATGGATTTGGACAAACAAAATAGCAACAGACAGATAAACTAAATGTCAATGTATTAATTTTCAACGAGAACTACAGTTTCTCAGAACTCTGAGTATTCAGGTTGGATGCTCAGCACATTTTGTTTCCCTTTAAAAACAATTTCTGTGGGAAGCACTTGCTATGTCAAAACTGTTTCATGAGCACTGGGATGTGGTTTGGACCAAAAATGTCCTCCAAAAGACTCATATGTTTAGAGATGAAGCTTTTGGAAGTGATTAGATCTGAGGGGTGCTAACATCATCCATGGATTCATCCACAAGTGAGTCCGGAGGTGACAGTGCTGTCCCAAGGGGCCTGGCTGGGGGAAGCACATCACTAGAGGCATAGTCCGAAAGAGTTATTCTTGTCCTTGGTCTTTTCCCCTTTCTTTGGCTCTCCCTTGTTCTCTCTGCATCCGGGCTGCCGTAAGTTGAGCAGTTTTCCTCCACCATATGCTTCCACCATGATGTTCCCACATTGGAGCCAGCTGATTATGGACTGAAACCTCAGGAATCTTGAGCCAAAATACATTTTTAAAAAACTGTGTATGTCAGGGATTTTGTCCCAGCAACAAAATCTCACTAACACAGCCTGGATCCAAGCAAATGGGAAGCCATATGTAGAGCTGTTCTCAACAAGCTACAGTATTGGAATGCCATCACCACCTATCTCCGTCAGGAGTTTGGGATCTCCTGGGGATCCTCACGCACTTGGGGAGGGACAAATCACGTGGCAGTGTTCTTTCTCTAGGGTTTTCTTTTACTAAACTCTGTGACCCTACCCCTCTGTTGAAACTTTCTTCCTTAAAGAAGTTTCAATAGCTTGTTATTGATTATAGGGTAAGAGCTCACACTTACTGAATATTTTGTATTAAGCAGCACTGTGCTAAGCTTTTTACATACAGTATCTTCGTGAATCCCTGTATAACTCTATTAAGTAGGTGTTACTCTATTTTACAGATAAGATTTAGGCAGGTTAAAAATTTTATTCAAGGTAATTTACCATCCTAAAAAAAAACCAAGGAAAAATCTAGAAAGATAGTAACAATATTGTAGGTCTGATTAGTTACACTGGCTACTAAAATCCAGGCTGTGTTAGTTTAATTTTGAAGATAGCCTACTCTCTTAAGTTGAGGAGGAGAAACATAATTAAATATGAGTTTTCCATTTCTTTTTAGCAGCATTTCTGCATGTGGATCATATCAGTCATCAGTATTTTACATCAATGACTGATCATTTATTGAAGTTAAAACTTTGCTTTATCTCCCTTGCCATGTAAGCATCATCATTCCCCTCAAAAACAACAACCACCACCACAACAAAAAACAGAATCAAGAAGGTGAACTTATTTCCTGAAGAGCTAAGCAGTAAGAACAGGATTCAGACCTAGGTCTATCTCTTAAATCTAGTGCTTTGTTCCCACTGTACTGCCTATCAATCCAATTTCCAATCTGAATTGACCTTCCAATTTCACACTCCAATGCTTTACCCCTGACTGTATTTTCATCGAAGAAGGAAATGTTCATAGACTTCTAATGTGGCACTAAGTGGAACCTAAATGGATACTGTGTGGAGCCTGGCCTTCCAACGTGGTGAATGTCATAACGTTTGCCAGTGGCAACTGTATGGTCTTAGGTTATCTGGGGAATTTCAAAGCCTCTTGTACATCAGACAAGTTACTGTTAAAATTATGAATAGGGAAAAGAACAGTATAGCTCTTTTTTGGCGGCTCCAGGGATTGAATTCAGGCCCTTATGCTTGCAAGGTAGGCAGTGCCACTGAGCTAAATCCCCAGCCCCAAACAGCATAGCTCTTAATCTAGTGTCCCTATTTTTATTGATGCTTTTGCTCCAGAGTGTATTTGGGTATTTCTTTGACTTGTAATCAAAGACCTGGATCAAACCCTGTTTGTGTGTGGGCTGTGTGAGATGGGAGCTGGAGGGCAGGCAGTGCTCCCCAAAATGTCCAAGGGACCTTCGCAGTTAGGGAAGTTGAAAAAGGAAAATTGCAAATCTGAGTCTCACTTGGGCAACTCAGTGAGAGGCCACATCTCAGAATAAAAAATAAGTACCTGACAATGTAACTCAGTGGAAGAGCACCCTTGGACTAAGCACTGGTATAGAAGGTGGAGGAGTCCAAGGGAGCTGGGCTGGTGGTACACACTTGTAATCCCAGAAAGACGCTGCCTTAAAATACAAAATAAAATACAATTTAAAGTGCAGGAAATAAAAATATGGAAAATAGCAGGTGTTGACATGGTTGCAGAGAATCTGGACTTTTTATACATTGCTGGTGGGAATTCAAAATGATTCATTTAGGTGCTATGGAAAACTTTTTGGTGATTTGTCAAAAAGCTAAACATAACTATATTACCATTTCACTAAGCCATTCTACTAGGCATGTACTCAAAAGAATTAGAAACAGGTAATTAGTCAAATAGGCCACACACCGTATATTCTCCTTATATGTAATATCCAGAAAAAGTAAATGTAAAAAGACAGGATTAGATTAGCGTTTGGCAGGAGGTGAGGGGTGGAAGGTGAGGAGAATGATTGCATAAAGTGGGGCAAAGATTTCCTTTAGGGCTAGTGCAAACATTACAGAACTAGACAGATGCTGCTGATCATTATTCATGCAATAAAAGCCACTGATATGTTTATTTTAAAATAATTCGTTTTCTGACTTGTGATTTTCACCTTGTTTAAAAAGAAAAAGTTCTAAGAACTGTTCTTGCCTCTCTGTCTTGGAATCTTCCCAGTGAATCCTGAGCAAAACACCCAGGCTGTCTCCTGTGGGAGGGGAAAGTGCTTGGGCAGAAAGTGCTCAGCCGTGCGTCCTGGTAAACACGCGTGAGTTACTCCCGAGTGCGCACAGGGTGCCCGAGCCGGACCTGGGCCCCGCGGAGCGCGCAGCCCGGGGGAGACGCATCCCGCCAATTTAAAGAAAACAAAAGTCGGCGATAAACTCGGCGCGGGGGATTGGCTGTTTCCAGCACCACGAAGTCCCCAAAGAAAGGGGCCCTTGTCAGTCCGGAGGTTTGGCCTGAACTAACTCGTGTCCACGACCGACTGCCACGTCCCCTGTGACAAATGCATTCTTTTGTTGTTGTCCAGGGACAAGAGACAGTTTGGGCCCTTCAGGAGCTCCTCGGCAAAGGTGGGAAAGGGAACCGAAGCAGCCCGAGGGCGCGGCCCGGGCCAGCTCCGACCCCGCGCCCCGCCCCAGCCCCCGGGAGCCCGCGGCCGCGGCCCGGGAGGTGGGGACTGCGCGGGGCCGCGCTCCCGCGCTCCTCCTCGGCGACCCACCGGCAGGCGGCGGCGGCCCGCGAGGGGGCGGCGGCTCGGGGCTTTGTGGCCGCGGCGCGCGCGGCGGGGCCTGGCCGGCCGGGGGCGCGCCGCTGCCGCCCGGCGCTCCGGAGCCCGCGGCCCCGCCGGCCGCCCTGCCTGCGCGAGGAGCCGAGGCCGCCGCGCTCGCGCCTCGCCGGCCCCTCCCGGTCTCCGCGGCCGCCGCTGCAGGTAGGAGGCTGGGTCGCGAGGGCCGCGGCGGGCGGGGCGGGGGCGCGGGCGTGCGGGCCGGGTCGCCGCGACCCCCGCGCTGCAGGCCGGGCGCCAGGCGGCCGGCTGCGCGCGCCGCGGCGGGACTCGGTGAGTGGGGCCGGCCTGGCGCGTACAAAGCCCCGGGGCGCGGGCCTCCGGAGAGTCCGGGGCGGGGGCTGTGGACCGCGCGCCGGGGGAGTCGCTTGGGAAGAATCCTGGTGGCCCGCAGTGGCGCGGTCCTCCCAGCCCAGGGTCCCCCACAGCGTTCCGGGCGCAGCGCTGGCGCTTTTCAGTACTTGACTCCATTAAGCCCCCCTGTGCTTCAGGGGAGGGGTCCTGCTTTGGGAGGATGGGGCAGAGCCTCACCTCCTCCCAACTGACCTTGGGAAGGCTCCTCCACTCCAAGCCTGAGCTGCCGTTTCTGTAATGGGGGTGGGGGGCGGCGAGGGGGTGGTGTGTGAATACCTACCCCAGGTACTATTGTGAAAGAGAGTGTGTGTGTGTGTGTGTGTGTGTGTGTGTGTGTGTGTGTGATCATAGTTTAAGTGTGAGTACTTTCGATGTATCAGGCCCTAGGTCTTAAACCCTTGGCATGAATTATCATTAAATTATCACACTGGTGCTATGAGGCAGCTACTGTAAATTGCATGAAAGAAATCTTTATTTAGAAGTAGGAAAAGAATGTGGTCTCCTTATTATGAGTCTAAAGAATAGCTGTTTCTTTGATATGGTAACATGTAAGAGTAAAATATTCTCGCAGTACTTAGGAAAGTGGTTATAGCGTACAAGAATACGCTTGTCGCACGTTTAAATACAGTCGGCAGGATAATGGGGCCATGCGGTGTGCATTTCAGCATGTCAGGAAAGACTGTGTGATCCAGGAAAATGTTCGGTGTTAATTCAGAAACAGTTCCTAAGTTAGACTGAGCAGTGCTGTGGGAGTTTGAGGCCACAAAGAGACAAAGAGGGGAGAGGAAGGATTCCCAAGGCCTGGAGGAGGACGCAGAGGAGAGGAGTAAGGTCCAGCCTCCCTCAGCGGCATTCTGGACCTCCTAAAAGCTGACTATCCCCTCTCACGTGCCTGCAATTCTTATAATGTGTTTCCAGGAGATAAGGGTGCTTACCAACCGACCCTAAAGGTTGGTAAACTAATAAAGTGCCAAGGCCTAACTGATGTCATGAAGGAGAGTATCTGGAGTGTTCGCGTCCACCTAGAGAAGCAGAGGGGCAGAGGAGGGTGGTTTGGGTTTGGGTTTGGGTTTGAAGTGAGGAATACTGGAAAGCTTTGGTCCCCGAGAAAGGAAGAGGAAAGCATACAAGGCCCAGCAGTGGTGATGAACCTATCCACATGTATTACTGTATTTTTCTTTTAAAATAAAAGATGTTAATATATTCGTGTTTTTTTTTTTTTTTTCCTAAACTAAACCCTCAGTATTCAGGCTTAATCACAGTGTTGGCCCTTTGCAATAAATAAATGGGTTTTGAGTTGCAGTCCTACACTTGGTCTCTGAAAGGGTTGCTGGCCTAGGGATTGCGCTGGAGCAACAGCGGGGAGGAGAGAGCTGGCCGCTTCAGCATACCTGCAGAATACCTGGCTGGCCTCAGTTCTCAGGCACGAAGAAGGCACCTGCCCTCCCCCAGGTCCTTTCATAAGTCTTGTGGAAGGTCAGAGGCAACGTTCGGATGCAGCTTTATTATGAGTGAGCTTGTCTTGTTTTGTCTGGAAGCAGGCCTTGCAGGAGAGGAGTGCACCCTAGTGGTGGAGGTATCAGACACTGCACCTAGTGTTAAGAACAGTTGCTCTGGAGACATAGTTTGGGGTTTGACTTGGTTTCTATGCAATTTCTTTTTTTGTTTGTTTTCTGTTTGTTTGTTTTTTTGAAACAGGGTCTTGTTTTGTAGTTCAGGCTGGCCCTGAGCTCAGCCTCAAACTCACATCACAGCAATCCTCCTGCCTCTGCCTCCCGAGTGCTGGGATTACAGGCGTGAGCCACCATGCCCGGCACTGTGGTATGTGGTGCTGATTGCTGGTGGGCGTGAGTCTCCACACCCAGTGTTGTATGTGGTCACGGGGAATCTAACCTGGGGCCTTGCGCTTGCAAGACAGGCACCGGAACCACTGAGCTAATTCCCTGGCCCTTTATGCAATTTCTTAGCTTTGTATTTCTTTTTTTGTGCAGATAAAAATAATTTTTTTGTTTCCATTATCTAGCAGGAGCTCAGCAAGTATTGTCACTGTTTTTTTCCCTGTCCACGAGGACATTCATTCAGCATATGTTTGCTGAGCACCAGTTCTGTGCTGAGTCATATACTACATTCTGGGGATACAGAGATGAGCCAGAAATTATGTATTCCCTTGGGAATTTCCCCATCCATGGGGGAGACAGACACAAGAACACATTAAAATACATACATATATAGGGTACTTACTACTGTGCAGGTGAATAGGACTGGCAGTGGGCTCATAAGACAGTGCTCATTCAGTAGAGACACAGCCTCTGTTATGTGTGAGACCTACCTTAGGGCTTACGAATGCCCCATTACATTTTAGCATTCATTCATTCACTTATTTCTGAGACAGGATCTTGCTGAGTAGTACAGGCTGCCTTGACCTTGATCCTCCTGCCCGAGCCCATGTGGGGCTTACAGGCATGCACCACCATCCCTGGCTCTAGTTTTTCTCTCTTTTACCCTATCTTGTTTTTGCTTTGATATTCTCGCTTTAAAATCATCTGTTTACAGTGAGTGTATAATTTGTAACTTGTTTCATTTTAGAAAGAAGCTATTATAAATAAAACAGCCCGGGAGTTAGTTGAGGAGGGCTTCAGAAAAATTACGTGGAATCTGGGCCATGTAGGTTGAAAAATGGGCCCTGAGTGGATCTCGGAATAAAGTTTATATGCACAGAATATAGCCAGAGACATAAGCATGTAGCAGATCAGAGATGCAGAGGTGAGTTTGGCCTGGTGAGCTTAAAAGCTATATGAGAAGCTTGGGTTGGATGGAGAGCTGCTCTGTCAGGCCAGGTGCACAAAGGCCCTGAAATACATGACGCATTTGGACTTATCACTTAGGCAGTTAGGCCAGTGTCGGAGGAGCACACACAGCGTGCGGCATGATAAGTGTATGTAAGGTGGTCCCTCCCCTGGTGGTATGGAAGATGTGCTGGACATTTGGAAGATTGTTGTAGAGATGAGGGTCTGGCCTCAGATACAAGCAGTGAGCCAAGAAGGGGAGAGACCAGACTTTGAGGTAAAACATAATATGTCTTGTTAACTATTTGCATGGGTTGAAGAACGTGCTGAGGATTCTGCTTTGGGAAGTCAAGTTGATTGGCTTGAATCCCTGGTCATCAGAAGACTTGGGAGTGACGGAATAGCTTTTAGGTGTGGAGATTGGAAGTTTCTGAGGTGCCCGTATTGGACAGCTAGATAGAGGTGGTTGGTGGATAACTGGCAATGTGTTTGATGCTAAAGAGAGAGGATGGGGCCAAGGAGACAGGTTCTTTCGGACACCCCCCCCTTTTTTTTAAACAAGCACTAAGCCTCTGTTGAATGCAAAAGTTAATGCAGAAAGTAGAGTTCCAAGCCTCCCGTAGGGAGATCCTTGAGAATGTGGAAGGGCTGCAGTGATGAGTCTTTCTGAGTGCCTCTGTGCTGGGCAAGTACCCAGGACCCCTGGATGGAGCAGAACTGAGAGCTGATGTGGTGGCTGGAGTGGTGGGAGTGGAGAGAAAGTCCTTGGGGAGAGAGGCAGCTGCAGTGAGAACACCTGCAGAAGCGCGCCGTCTGATTTCAGAAGTGCTTTCTTTGGAGGATGCTGTGCTACTAGGAGGCACTCCAGGAAGCTGCTGGGAGGGGGCGGTTTAAGATGGGGGGCGGGGAGGAAGGAGGGATCAGGACTTTAAGGAGCCACATCTGGTGTACAGAGGGCGTGTGAGGCTGGGAGGGCAGGGGGCAGAAGACGCACGCGCTGGTTCTGCTCAGTCACACTCAGACACAGATGGTAGAAATAAACACTCCAGGGATCCAAGGCCTGTGGATGGGTGGGGTGAGGGAAGAGAGAGGATGCATTAGAGGAAGCAAGTTCAGTGCTGGGCTGAACACTGGAAAGCTTTCTAGAAAGAAAGAGTCATGGGGGAGGGGCAGAGAGGACAACAGCGAGCAGACGATGAGGCAGACGTCCGAGCTTGTGAGGACAGCGTGAGGCCCTGAACTCATCAGTTGTAGGCTCTTGAAAAGCTGGTGTTTTTATTTCCGGTTGGACCTTAATGGTATTTACAAGAAACTAGAAAATACTTATATGACAAATCTCTTATAAAACATTGGAGATCATAGAGCACCTGGCTATAATTATTTAAAAAACCCTAAATCTTAAGCAAGTGGGTTTCAGCGTATTCCACAAATGTTTATCAAGTGTCAGCTACTGGATACCAGAGACTGTGGAGACAGTCTGGACCACCTGCCTCGGCCACTTCATATACACGGCTGAACCCACATCCAGGCTGTCAAGGATGAAGTGGTGAGATAATTTCATTCTCTTGCAGTGTTCTCTTTCATTGGCCAGTGGCTTCAGTAGCCTCATGAGTAATCAGAAAAGATCATCTACTCATTTTGGCAGTGAACTGTGAAAACTATGTTGCACAAAAGCAGTAGTGCTACCAGTAGTGCTAATATGGATTGCCAGCACCCACTTTAGCTATAATTTAGAGATGAGGAATTGACAGCCAGAGAAGAAAGGAGATGCACCTAATGTTGCAAAATGAGTGTCAGAATAGAATGCAATTTCCTTCAAGTTTTCAGATGGCCTATCATATTTCTCATGCTGTAATAGCCAATATAATCAACTTATAAAGGGAAATGGTTTATTTTGGCTCACAGTTTTGTCATTTTTAATCTAAGACCCCTGCCTCTATTGCTTTGGGGCTGTGGCAAGTCAGGGTCATGTGGCACAGCAAAAGCACTCACCTCATGGCCAGGAAGTGAAAGAAAATAGAAGGAAGGGGCTGGGCTCCCACTGTTCCCTTCAAGGACCTGCCACCTAAGGACCTGAAGACCTGCCAGGAGGCCCCACCTCTTAAGGCATTCTGCCACCACCCAGTAGGGCCAAGCTGGGACCAAGCCTTTAATCAAGGGGCCTTTGGGAGACTCTCAAGGTCCAAACCTAGGCAAATGGGTTGCGCAAAAGATTTGAGGCTACCTATCAAAAAGGGCATCTTGGTGGTGAGAGGCGATGTGGGGAAAAGGCTCGAGAGTGAACTAGAAAGCTTTGACTTGAGACTGCCTTTGTGATATGGGTCTTTAGACGTCCCTGATTTGCTCTGAGCCTCAGTTTCCTCATCTGAAAAGTGGGAGGGTTAGACTGAGGTCCTCTATGAAGGTTTGAAAATTATAGGATCTAGACTACTTCAAAGAAAAAGTTACTTACAAAACAGAGTGCCAGGTGTGGTGGCGCATCCTATAATCCTGGCGCTCGGGAGGCTGAGGCAGGAGGATTGCCATGAGTTGAAAGCCAGGCTGGGCTACATAGTGAGACCCTGTCTCAAAAAACAAAACAAAACAAATAAAGGTTACTTATGACCTGTTGGGTTGGGAGACAGAACAGGGAGAGAAAACAGGCAGTATCCATCATTTTTTTAGGACAAGCTTACCACCTATGGCTTGTTGAATGTTTTTTATGATCTCTTGAGGAATGCCATTCTCTCTGAAACCTGTACAGAGTGTGGATAGTGCTGCTCCTTATGAATCATGCTGCCTCTTTTTCTTCATGCCTTACCCTAGTGTGGACACACATGAATTGGTCATTTCTTCCCTCTCAGCAGCCTTTGGTATATGTCCAGGCCCTTTTCATTTTTGTGTCTTTCACCAAGTTTAGAACTATGTTCAGCTCTGACAGGAGTTCATCCCACATTTGCTGATTGTGTGTAGAGGAGATAAAAGGCCAGTCAGTATATATTTGAGCATACATTATATCCGAATCACTATTTACTCTGGACAACAGTTTGATAAGGATAGGAGGTGGGAAAGAACTACAGTTCACTGAAACTCTAACCTGTGCTTTTTCTCACTCACTCTGTGGGAGTGGAGAGCGCTGGTTGATAGCCCAGCATAGGGGGTACTAATTGTGCTTTATAGATGACCCGTGCAGCCTAATGACTCATGTAAAGTCACCCACCCCGTGAGTGCCAAAGTCAGGACCTGAGTCCAGTTTTCTATATCCATTGTCTGGGTTCATTTCATTGCACTTGATGAGGCCCAGTTCATTAATATCCTGACGTCCTGTCTGAGGTCTCAGTGCTACAGTCTCTTCAGTTATGACGGCCATTCTGAGTATGGACTTCAGAGCACTTCTTTTTCCACAGAAGGCAGTAAAAGGAAAATCTTTGCCCAGGTTTTCTAGTCTACTGAAACTTGAAGACTTTGTTTCACCCTTGGTGGAATTAAAAATCATTATATCAGTCTTCTCACATTGCCATAATGAAGGGCCGCAAATGGGAGTATTTTATTTTTTGTAGTTTTAGAAGCTGAGAAGTCCAAGATCAAGATGCTGCCAAAGAAGGTTCACTTTGAGCCTGCATATTCTGGCCTGAGGTGATTGCCGTCGCACTGTGTGCTCAGAGGGCCTCTTTGGGGTGAGGAGAGAAAACATGTGCTCTCTGATGTATCTTCTCATAAGGGCACAAATCCCACTGGACCAGAGTCTCATACTTATGACCTCATTTAACCTTAATTATTGCCTAAAAATGCTCGGTCCCCAAATAGAGCCACACTGGGGATTAGGTTTCAACACTGCAATTAATAATTACAAATTAATAAACAGTTGTATTTTTGTTTTAAGATAGATAGCAAATGTACCTATTATAATCTTCCTGTAGTTTAGTTAGTGTTTTGAGAATTGTCTGAGTCATTTCCTCTCTGTTCTTGATACTAGATCATTTATTTAGACCTGTCTGTGGGTCTTTGTCAAACCTAAGGGAAAACTTTCATTGTATTAGATCTTGCCATTTTATTGATCATTTTTGCTTTACTGCAGCTTCTAATGTGTTTTGTCACATATGATCTTCTGCGCATGGTGGGCAGATTTATGCCTGTATAAACATGTTTGTGTTACCAAAGAGCACACTTGGTGAGGGTTGCTGGCCTGCTTGTTGGATTGCAACCACGCCAAAGAACAGGTAGCACTGCGTCTGGCAAGACAGGAGGTCCCGAGGGTGATCAGGGCCAAGCAGATCTGGGAGCAGGGGACCAGGCCATCGCGCACAAGAGCTGATGCAGCAAGAAAGGGAAAGCAAGTATGGACATTGCTGAGTAATGCTGAGTGGAATGCGCTTTCTGGCTTCAAAGTTTACATTAGTGAGCTTTGCTGGGGAGAGTGTTTACGGTGGGAAGTGTTTGGACACCAAGGACCATGAGGTGCTCAAGCAGAATGCTGGCATTCTTCTGGGGTGTGGAGCGTCTTGAAGCTTTATATGGTCTTTCCAGATACATTCTTATCAGATGGACAGCAGGAAGTATTTCCCCCTTCTGATCAGAGTCTGTGAGGTACACGTCATAAGGGACTGTAGGTCTGGACTTGAAGAGGCTGTGGTGAGGGAGGTGGGGGTAGAGCCAGTGGAGGGGAGAGGAAGAGCAGGCGCGGCTCGCTGAGGTTGCCTTACCCTGGGACCTCTGCCAGCTCACAACCAGCCTGCTAATTAATTGGCATAATTTGATCAGGGCAGTAGAGGTTGTCACTAGGTCTGAAATAAGACCACTAAGCAGGATGGAGGAACGTGGGCCTTGTCAGTCCTGGGTTTGAATCCTTCTTCTGATACTTGCATGACTACTGGAAATAACTGAGCCTCAGCTCTCCTTTATCTATTTACTTGTATTTCTAGGGATTGTACCTTGGCCCTGACACATACTAGGCAAACACTTTGCCACTGGTCTCCTCTCTCCCCTGAGCCTCAGTTTTCTTACCTGGGAAATGGGACCGATAATTGGTTAGTACAGATAAACTGCCTACTTCGTGGAGCTGCTGGGAATCCACAGGGGACCTTTGGCTTATACTAGAATCCCCTTATAGCACTGCAGAGCACAACCACATGGCCCAGGGAGGCCTGCTGTTCTACGAAATTAAGCAGAGTAAATTACTAACTGAGGATTTACTTAGCTAGTGATTAAACAACAGTTTAGCTAATAGGCTATTAATGGTCCCCAGGTGTTGGTAATTCTGCATATTTGCTTTGAGAGCAGTTGTGTAATTCCTGCTGGTACGTGATTTTTTATTTTAAACAGAATATATTGAAGTGTAACAAATAATATTCTCAGGGCTAGTTTTGAGAGGATTGAATGATATTATGCAAATGAGGCATTTGGTAAAGTGTTGAACCCAGAACAAGAGCTCTAGAAAAGTTACCTGCTCTTATGCTGTTGCTGGAACTCAACTGGCCTCAACAGGGCAAAGCCTTTGTACATTTAGACTCCCCACAAGTCTTCTGCCACCTTGTGGCTTCTAGTAGTACCACATAAATTGCAAGGGAGAGTTATTAAATTGGTTGGCATTAATTCCACATAATTACAGTTTCAAGTATCACAAGGACACGATTCAGAGTGTAGCTTATTTCCATGAGAGCTGGGATCTGTATCATTAAACAATCAAGTGACATTTTTCACCTCCATGGTTGCCATGGAACAGAAAAAATAATGGCAAAAGTAATGGAAGTAGGGACCCAGAAATGCTTATGGGCTGTCAGTAGGACTACAGGTCAACACAACAGCTGTACTCAGACAAGGTGACGATACCGGGAAAGTCTTCAGTGTTTTCATCTTCTGTGGCGGCCATTCTGTTTAAAGAAATAATCAAAATAGAGAAAAAGATTATGTAGAAAGTGTATATATTCAAACACACATATAAGGTATACATAAAATAGCTCTATATACAACAGGAAAAGTAGGCAGCAACCCTATTTTTATTGTGGAGAGAGTTCTTAATGCTTGGAGCAGTGACTCTTAAAGGGGGGCCCAGGAGGAAAGTAGACATGTTGGCATCTCCTGGGTAGGAGGAGCTGGGGCAGGGGAGTCGGTCCAGAATCTGCTCTGGAGCTCTGTGGTTCAGGAACATGCAGTGTGTCCACTGATTTAGTATGAATTTACAGAAAGTAAGTTGGATATGGATGTAGAGGTAGGAAGAGATGTACAGAAGAGCCAGCGTGTGCAGAGCGTGGGTGGGTAGATTTCAGTTTGCGAACCATGGGTTTACAGGGCAGAGAAGTGTTGATAAAGGGAAAATTTAATTTTGGACCTCGGGGAAGAAGAGGCTCAGATTGGGAGTCATTGTAGGGATGTGAGAACAATACGCTAAAAAACAAGGCCTGGAAGTGCAGAGGTTTCAGGACATCTCCTGCAAAAAAATGTCCTCTTATTTAACTTTTCTTAGAATCTGAGGCCAAACTGCCTTTGACATGCATTAAAACTCTTGATCTGTGATCAAGCCCAGTAGGACTGTGGAAAGTGAGGCCCGGTTGCGGGAGGCCAGCTCACAGCGGAGCTTCCTGCTAACCTTGACTTCTGGGTGAGGTGGTAGTGTGTTGTGGGAGACCCTAGTCAGTTCTGTTACTCTCGTGTAAAGCCTGCATCCCTTTTTTCCCTTTCCTTCCTTCCTTTCTTTTTTGTACTGACAATTGAACCCAAGGCCTTCACACTTGGCTACATCCCCAGTCCTTTGTATTTTGAGACAGGGTCTCACTAACTCACTAAGTTGCCTAGGCTGAGCTCAAATTTGTCATCCTCTTGCCTCAGCCTTCCCATGTGAAGGTTCTCCGATCTGGCCTGGTCTCCTCCAGCCTGTTCTAATACAACTATAGTAACCTCTGTCCGGGAATCATGTGAGAACAGTAGCTTTGTACACAGTGTGGTTTTAAATTAGTGTATCAGTACATGTAAAAGCCACAGGGTTTCCCTCTTCTTTTTTTTTTTTTTTTTTGCAGAAAATGTCAAATAGACCCAAAGAATAAGAAAATAACTGACAGAAATGTCATGTACCCATCACCCTTGACATCAGTTGTTGCACTTTCGCCTGGCAGGACTCCTTTCAATTAGGTTCCTTATTCTTTTGATGTGGATTGGCCAATTTTAAATGGATCACATCATCGCCATCTTTATGTTTGCCCGAGACTCTGAAAAACCAGGCTTGGAAAAGAAAAGACATTCTTGGACTTTGTTGGCCCTTCCCAGCAAGGGGAGCGTGCAGTGGCCACTCAGTGCTGTGATTATTGTTGCTTAGCTACCTGTTTGAGAAGTTAGCCTTATAGGAAGCTTCCTGTGAGTAGAAGTCGTGAGAAACACACAGGCTTCATGTACTTTAGCAGAGTGAGTCTTAGTGAGCACCTGGTCTGAGGGAGATGCTAACTCAGCATTGTAGAGGATGCCACAGTGACTTAAGGAGGTCATTGATGATCATTTGTCCTCACTCGAGGGGAGAGCCCGGTGGCTGTTAACACCATATTACTGAGGAAAAAAAAAAAGGTTCTAGACTTTCCAAGTCCCCACCTCTGTGATTTCGGACAGTCTGTTTCACCTTTCTGGCCCGCAGTTCCTTCCCTCTTGCATTGGCTAAGTGTGTAGGCCCTTTCACTTCCAAGGTTACAGAAACTGTTTGTGCAGGATTGTCTGCTTTTAAAAGTGTCCTTTGGACCTGAGGGGTCACAGGCTCTCCTTCTGATTTTACGGTGCATCTGCAGTTGCTCCAAGATGTGATGTGTCTAGACCACAGGTACAGTGATGGCAGTCTCAGACTTTTTGGAGTAATTGCTTTATGATTCCGAAATCTCAGTAGCGTTTATATCACCCATTCTGTTGGATTATTCAGTGACTTCTCTTTCTTAATCTGTGACAGAAACTTGAGGAAGTTACTTAGTTCCAAAGCTACCTGGCATTATGATTTGGAGGAATGATCAGTTCTGTTACATTAAACAAAAATAAATCAAGAAATGAGAGTATCACATAGATATTCAACTTTTCATATTTTGCTATCGTATACTGGGTCTTTACAATATAAAAAGTCAAATGAAAAGTCACTGGAAAATCTAAATCTCCATTCTTGATAAATTTGTGAATATTTTTCAGTGCATGTTATAATATCACATTAATAGAAAAGAAAGTACTGATCCTCTTTCAAAAAAGGGAATCGTAGCAGGGATTAAGCTTATGTGATTTGCTGACATTTTTATTGCTGGAGTTGGTAATTCTTTCTTCAAACTTCCTTTTACAGGATAGCTAATCCCTAAGAAACATAGTGGAAAATGCAAAACAACGAAATTATAAAACCTGCCAAATACTTCTCAGAATTGGAAAAGAGCATCTTGCTTGCTTTAGTGGAAAAGTATAAATATGTGCTGGAATGTAAGAAAAGCGACGCACGAACTATTGCCCTCAAGCAGCGTACCTGGCAAGCACTCGCCCACGAGTACAACTCCCAGCCCAGCGTGTCGCTGCGGGATTTCAAGCAGCTGAAGAAGTGCTGGGAGAACATCAAGGCTCGGACCAAAAAAATTATGGCCCACGAGAGGAGAGAGAAAGTGAAGCGCAGTGTCAGCCCGCTGCTGAGCACCCATGTCCTGGGGAAGGAGAAGATTGCTGGCATGCTACCCGAGCAGCTCTACTTCCTGCAGAGCCCGCCTGAGGAAGAGCCTGAGTACCACCCCGACGCGGCTGCCCAAGGTACCACTCCTTGTGCTGCTTTGTATGTGCTGCTTGGGGACCTGTGTGACATCTTAACCGTACACTTCTTCATGTTGAGGGAATTCATAATAGAAAGACTTTCACGTCAGACTTGATTTTCCTAACCCAGAAATCTTGGGCTTATATAGGATACTGATGTCTTATGTAGTACATAAAGATAGTTGTTTAGGCCCTGGGCCTCTCTCTTTTAGAGACCTCATTGTTACTTCAATACACAGTAAAAGAAGGAAGCATATAGTAGTTACTAATAACTTCTTCAGCTACTTGTCTCAGCCTTTCTCTGAATGGATTCAGGAGAACTTGATGTGGATTTATATTTATTCACTCAATTTTTTGAGGACCTATTATGTGCAAAGAACAGCAGTCAGTCACTCAACAGGGCATTTAAAAGAGTAAACTATTTTATTTATTTATTTATTTTTAGTTTTTTTTGAGACAGGGTCTCGCTTATGTGGTTCAGGCTGGCCCTGAGCTCAGCCTCAAACTCATCACAGCAATCCTCCTGCCTCTGCCTCCCAGTGCTGGGATTACAGGCGTGAGCCACCACGCCCGGCACTGTGCTATGTGGTACTGGTTGCTGCTGGGCGTGAGTCTCCACACCCAGTATGGTATGTGGTTACCGGGGATCGAACCCCGGTCCGTGCACTTGCAAGACAGGTGCCGGAACCACTGAGCTAACTCCCTGGCCCCAAGAGTAAACTATTTTAGGCAAAAAACAAAACCACAGAGATTAACACAGGGAAAACATTCACTTAGCATTCACCCAGGTTAAAAACAATACTTTGACCTTCAGGCATGTTGTTATTTGAAGTTTTGGTTTGTAGTACTCCAGGGACTTTGAAAAATTCTGAGAAAAAAATTTAATTTTCATATACCTGGGAAAAAGCAAAATATGTCACCCATACTTGTTAGGGAAGGAAAAGAGTCATAATCAAAGATGTGACAGGTCGTTATAGCTTCACAAGGTTAGTATTAAGGAGGCACTGAAAGGTCTCCAGACAAGGGGAGGGTGAAGTTTTATAGATACATTTCCAGTGAGTCTGCCTCTTGTAAGAAAGATATGCCCAGTTTGTGTAACAGTTCATCACAGTTTGCAGAAACTCCACTTAGAAGCAGGGGGAGGGTCCTGGGGAGACCAAAGATGGGTGCTCCAATGACCCATCAAGCATTTATCTAAGAAAATCACTCTTGGCTTGCAGGGTGGGAAATTCACTTGTTAGTGTCTCCAGACTAGATTAAGCTCTGAGGGAGTGGATCCTGTTTATCAAAAATCATGAGAAACAGTCTTAAACCAAGAATGTTATCTGTATAGAGTGAAAAAGATAATTAGCAAGTGAACCAAATACATGCTTTTGGTGATTAGTGCCTTTTTTTTCTCCTGTAGGTAAATCATCCCGGGAAGCTAATTTATGATCAAAACTTTGCATGGTGATCATTTGACCCAAGTTAAGTCCAAGGAGCCAGTTGGGTAACCATAGTGGTGAATGTCATAAACATTTGTCAACATTTTCCCACACAGGAGCCTCGTGCTCAGCTTCTGATTTTTGGGTTCCCAAGCCAGGCCGGCCCCTCCAGACAGTATTTACATAGGCACTGCCTCCTCTTATTTGTCTGTGCTGCTTCTGTGAGCCATGAGGCCTGCTGCTAAATGACAGAGTCCTTGCTTTGGAAAGTTTATAGCGTTGACCAGTTATTGGCCGTCTTGCTGGCCTCAAAGCACTTTGGTCTCTGTGAGGCTGGGAGAGGGAGAGAGGTGAATTATTAATGTGACATTCCTAATGTTCCATCTTGCTGCAGAAGATGCTGGTGTGGACTACATTCATTTCCTTTTGTAGACCTGTATTTGGGATTATTGTATTTTTATTTCTTAGGGTCTTCTTAGAGGACAGTCCTGTTCCCACATTTTCAAAATCTACGGTAGAATCTAAAACGTATCCCACAATTT
The DNA here is from genome assembly GCA_004026965.1 of Petromus typicus. Taxonomy (NCBI): domain Eukaryota; kingdom Metazoa; phylum Chordata; class Mammalia; order Rodentia; family Petromuridae; genus Petromus; species Petromus typicus. Next base: position 19,388 of record PVIR01008650.1, read on the forward strand.
TCTTCTTTTTCTTTTTTTGGAAGAAGTTATGTAATTCATTTACATATAAACACAATTTATAAATTTTGAGCAGGAAGAGAATACACCTGGCTTTTCAATGCCTTTTCTGTAGCAACATTTGCTAGAGGTTTACTTGTGGAAGAGATTAATTTAAATTGATGTGTGTGCATGTGTTACGGGGGAGACACCCTTTTTTACTGATCCTTTCTGAGGTGCAGCCTACAGCAGCCGGCTCCTGTTTCCATGTCCAGTGGGGGAGCAGCGGTGCTTAGTCAGTTGGGATGCGCACCCGGGTCCTGGTTAGTACTAGTAGTGAAGGTATGAGAATGCCTTCTACTTATTAAAATAGTGTCGAGGTCCTGAATTTCACCTGTTTTGTATACTTTCATGAAGAAAACAGACTGGAATTGTCTGTCACCTCTTCTGGGACTGGGTGGGGAAATGATTGCAAAATCTACTACAGAGTTAAGATCCTCATTATCTCGTGTGTCTTGACATGGGTATCCCTGTTTTACTTCTGTATCTCTAACACTGCCCTGTCTGGTACAGCGGCCACAAGCCACATAAGGCTAACAAATGCTTGAAATGCAAGACTAAGCCAAGATGTTCTCTAGTTGTTCACACCACATTTTGAAGACATAACAAAAATAATTAAAATACCTCATTGATAATTTTCTATTGATTACATGTTTAAATGACAATCCTTTAGATATAGTCATTTAAAAATATATTATGGAACATATCACCTATTCCTTTTTATTTTTAATGTGACTGTAAGAACATGTAACATTATTCATGTAGTTTGTATTCTGTTTCTCTTGGAGAGTGATATTTTAATAACTTACTGGGTGTTAACAGCAGTAGGTGTTCAGGGATCTGTTGGAGTTTATTACACAAAGGTTAAAGAGGATGGTGCCTACTAGCATTCCACTAGAGGCCTCTCTCTGACCATGTTTGGTACAGTTGGTATTGACTGTGTCATCTGGATCACCATCCCCTGAATGTTCTTAGTTTTGCCAGTGACTTGTTCATGTACATCTGTATCTAGTTTTAGTAGTTTTAAAGTTTAACAGAAATACTTAGGAATGTACGTCCCAGAACCCCATTATAGATAGATAGATGATACCCTGCAATTTTGTGATCTGGGGTACTTTGGTTTTGATGGTGATTTTCCGTTATTTTGGACAAACAAGTGTGCAGAACAAACTAAGGGAGCCATCAGAATTTCGTGGGGATGGCCACATGACAGGAAACGAAATACATTTAAGAAAATTAAGCTTTGGGCCAAAGATGTAGCTCAGTAATTCCAGTGCTTATCTTGCAAGTGCAAGAGCCCAGGTTTGATCCTCATCCCTTAACCACATACAACGATGCTGGGTGTGGAGACTCACACCCACCAGCAATTGGCACCACATACCGCAGTGGTGGGCCTGGGGACTCATGCCTGCAATCCTAGCATTTGGGAGGCAGAGGCAGGAGGATTGCTGCGAGTTCAGGGCCAACCTAACCTACAAAAGTGAGACCCTGTCTCAAAAACAAAACAAAACAAAAAAACCACCTAAGCTTTTTTAAAAGAAGTATTCACATGTTTTAGAATTTATATGTAATTTCACATACTATTATTTCTGGTTCAAACTTATACTTGAATACTATGAACCTTTTTTGGTGGAACAAGGGAGTGTGAACATTTCTCAGTAATTGCCATTGTCATCACTACCTCACAATACATTGGGGTGGGAACTTTGCACAGAGCTGTGCTGTAAGTCATGGCACTACTATATCATGGCTCTATGAAAGGCTCCTCTGTTTTTTGTTTTTTTTTTTTTTTTTGAGACAGGGTCTCGCTTTATAGTTCAGGCTGGCCCTGAACTCAGCCTCAAACTCACATTACAGCAATCCTCCTGCCTCTGTCTCCCGAGTGCTGGGATTACAGGCGTGAGCCACCACGCCCGGCACTGTGGTGTGTGGTGCTGATTGCGGCTGGGGGTCAGTCTCCACGCCCAGTATTGTATGTGGTTGGGGGAATTGAACCCCGCCCCTGTGCTTACAAGACAGGCACCAGAACCACTGAGCTAATCCTCAGCCCTGAAAAGATCCTCTATGGTAGTTACATGTTTGTTCTCTTTTCCCCCCATTTCCACAGTCATTCTCTTCTGCACTCACATTAGCCTTGTATGCTAGAGTTTCTTCTCATGTATTTTCTGTGCATGTGCTTTTGATCTACATAGATTAGAAATTATGCTATAAATATAGTTTCTTGTGCTTTTTTCATTTAGAATAATGTCTTTAAGATTTAGCCACACTGGGCTGGGGATATAGCTCAGTGGTTCCAGCAGTGCCTGTCTTGTGAGCACAAGGGCCTGGGTTTGATCCCAGTAACCATATACAATACTGGGCGTGAAGACTCACACCTACCAGCAATCAGTACCACATACCACAGTGCTGGGCGTGGTGGCTCACGCCTGTAATCCCAGCACTCGGGAGGCAGAGGCAGGAGGACTGCTGTAATGTGAGTTTGAGGCTGAGCTCAGGGCCAGCCTGTACTACAAGGCGAGACCTTGTCTCAAAAAAAAAAAAAAAAAAAGATTTAGCCATACTAAGCATGGTGATGGCATATCCCTATAATCCCAGTGTTCTGGGACACTGAAGCAAAGAATTACATGTTTGAGCCAATCCTGGGCACCTTAATGACTTAGCAAGGCCCTGTCTCCACATGAAAAGAAAAGGGCTTGAGATAACTTATAGCAAAGGCCCAGATGCAATACCCAGTAGCACCACCACCAATAAATTCTCATCGCAGTATACAAATCTAATCTTTTTCTTTTAGTTGATAAAATGGTTTCTTACAGTATGCATCCACCATGTCCTCTTTATCCCTGTTCCCAGTAATCTTGTTTCCTTTACTCTGTTGAGGAGGACTCGAGAGTGGCCTGCTCTTTTCCTTTCACTACCGTGGTAGGCTTTGCTTGCTGACACTAACCTCACTGAAACTGTCCCAGTGAGAGAGCACTCCCTGGATGTGGTCTGAGTCCCAGGAAAGCCTTCCTGTCTTTTCATAAGATTGAGTTGTTTTATACCTTGAGTGGCTTTTTTTTTTTTGGCTGGGAGTGAGATTACATGGTGTGTGTTTGCACCTAGTTGTATTCCCAGGCTAGTCTTTTTCCAGTAAGGGAATATTCTTCTTATCTGAACACTCGCTTCTAGTCATTGGAATTAATATTTGCTTGGAAGTTGATTAACTGCTCTATCAGACCTTCCTAGTTTTAAGCTTTATCTTCTACCTATTTTAAGAGGTCTGGCTATTTTTCTTTTACATGTGTTTGTGCACATTTTAGAAAAAACAGTTTTCGAAGTTATTTCTTTGCTCTCAGACATGAAGATACTCTCTGAATGTTCACAAGTCTAGAGTGAAATTAGGAGAACAAAAATTAGATTACACACTGATATTCTTAGTAATAGATAGTTTTATAGTGAATACAATTTGGAGGCTATGTTTTGTGCTTTAAGGGAACAGCTGAGCAAGTAGAGAAGTGGGAGGCTAAATTGAGCTTGGATATTGGAGTCATGTAGATCTGGATTGGAATCCTAGTTATTATCTGGATGTGGTGACACATGTCCACAATCCAACAGTTGAGAGTCGGTACGGGAGGGTCCTAAGCGTGAACCTGGGCTACAAAGCAAGCCCCAGACCAGCTTAGACTGGAGTTTCACTGGAGTGAAACAAAAAAGGGATCCTGATTATTTCAAATAGATGACCTTGGATATTGTATTTGGTTTACTACAATAATCCCTCCCTCAGGGCGGTTATAAGGATTACAGAAGGAAACGTGAAGCCCTCTCACAGTGCCTGATTTGCAACTCACAAGAGAGTAGCTGCTATCCTCATCATCACTGTCATCACTGTCATGTTTCTGAAGACTGAGAGGTGGTGAGATGAAAGTGAGCGTTTAGAAATTGGGCGAGATGGCAGCCTTGTGAGGAGATGCACTTTAAAGACTCAGAAGAGGGTCCAGAAATATCTCTGGAATGAAATCAGAGACCATTGAGAATGGAGGTGTCAAAAAGTGTCAGTGTGGCCAGTCTTCAAAGAAAATATCTTCAGATCTAAAATGAGAAAGGAAACAGGTGAGGAAAGAATGTTCTTTGTGGCTGACACTTACACATGGCGGACGGCCCCACCCTCGGCGTTAACACTTTCCTGTCCCTCAGTCACTGCTCAGGGCACTGTCCTTGTCTGTGACGGTGGCAGGTGGGCAGGTCTGTGAACCCTGCAGCCGGTGCACCCTACACACATTTTTTAATTTGGATCTGTGCTGGTCTCCAAAAAAGGACGTATAAAGAGGCTGTCTTTGTCTTCAAGGAACTCAGAAACACAAAGGTAGTTAGACTACTAGTTGTTTTTTTTTTTAATTGAAATCTTTATTGGTACATTACATATACACATCATGATTGCATTCCACAGTGGGAATTTGTACCAGTATAAGACACAACTTAATTCTCATTTTTTTCCCATAGCCCTACCCACCCTACCACCCCCGTAGACTGCTAGTTTTAACAAGGGCTGTTCCACAAGAATGATAAACACACACACACACACACACACACACACACACACCCCAAATGCTCTGCCAGAGACAACCCTAGGAGGTGGTAGGGATGTAAAGGAAAGGCATGGAATTAATTCTTAGAATTAAGAGAGAGTCCTAGGGAGACATTTTCATCTCTGGACAACACACAAAATTTTTTTCTTTTAAACCTTTTCATCCAAAAGTAAGATTTTTATCTTTTTAAAAATTTTAATTAGGGACTAGTTACGGTTGTTACCTTCCCCCTTGGAGTGAAATAATCTAAACTGTAGTCATTTCCCTTTATTAACAGAGTATTACAAATTAGGTTCCCCCCAGTAGCCGTTAACATTCCCAGCATCCCTTTTTCCAGAATAATGTAGTGGACATAATAATGTAATCAACTCTGTTAATAAATGGATATTGCTCTTCTCTGAGGAGAATATTTTCATTATTGGAAATGTAAAGTGTCTCAAGAAATCCTGGGAGCACAGCTAGAAGACTCCATGGGTTAGTGGAGGTGGAGGTTTCCTGAGATTGACACTGCCTTATAAAAATAACAGTGCAAACATGGAACTTACACACGTGGCAGCCTTTGGCATCCATGTGCTCATTTCCTTTTGTATTTAGAGGTTCAGTCACTAAGAGAGGGATCCATCATGTACCAAAGACAGTAATTAGTACCCAGAGAGAAGAGAAATGAATAAGGCCTGGTGCCAAAATAATACTAGTGGGTACTGAGTGCTATAATAGAGGAGTACACAGGAAGAGAGGCTTCTGAAGTTTCACAGAACAAGCAGCATTAGTTTTTTCCTCCCCTCCTCCTCCTCCTCCTCCTCTTCCTCCTTCTCCTCCTCTTCTCTTTCTTCTCTCTTTCTCCTTTTTTTTCTTTTTTGTGCTGGGAATTGAGCTGAAGGCTTCAGGCTTGCTAGGCAAGCACTCTGCCACTGCGTTACATGCCCAGTCCAAGCAGCATGAATCTTTAATGAGGAAGAAGTAGTGAGCGGAGGTTGAAAAAGGGACCTGACCGGAGGGGAGTGGGTGACAAATGCTGAGCACAACTTTAAGCTGATGAGAGTGAGACAGAATTATCTACAGAAGCACAACTTTAAAGAGTGTCGGTAGGCTTTGGTCAGGTTGAAGGGGGCGTGGGTTATTTTGATGTGTAAAGCAAAAAATATGGAAGAAGGTTGAAACCAGATTAATGAGGTTTTTTTAAAGTGGATGATGACCAGAGCCAGAAATGAGCATGTCAGAAATATGAAAAGCAGGTTTAACTCAGTGACACCATGCCTGCCTCGCAAATGCAAGATCCTGAGTTCGAACCCATACCAAAAAAAAAAGAAAGAAAAAGAAAAAGAGTATAGAAAGTTAATAGGTGAGTGGAGTAAGAGTCTCAGTATTTCAAGTCTTAAGAGGATCAGTCAGAGTGGAAGGAGGCTATAGATTCGTGTAGCAGAGAGTGATGGGTTCTGAAGCTAACAGAGGAAAGAAATTCTAAGGATTTGGGGCTGGAGACTTACCAAGGTTCTGGCAACTGCCTTACAAAGTTGTGAGTTTGATCCTCGGTACAAAAAAAAAAAAAAAAAAAAGATTGTCAAGTTTCAGAGATTAAACAAAGAGGACAATAACAAGTGTCACTGGATCTGAATACTGGCCATAGAGGGCCATGCTAATAGTAACAGCCAGATGCAGGAAATCAAACAGAAGTGGTGTGTGAGGAAGCTGACCCAGAGTGCAGACGTGCCTTTCAAGGAGGAACATTTAGACCTATTCTGGATAGGAGAGCTGACATCTGGGACAGAAACCTCCCATGGCTCTTGCGGAGACGGAACAGAAGTGTTTCTAGCTGAATGAGAAGCTGGTGCAGGCGATAAGACAGACAGAGAACTTGATCTCAAGATCCCCATGGTGAGCCCAGTACTGCGTGATCTCTTGTGCAGCAGATCAGAGTTCTGAATATTTCAGCTTAAAATCCGTATCAACATCACAAGGTCTCCTGTTCTTGATAAGTACATGGTCTGGTTATCATTCCCATAATTGGCAGTTTTAGAAATAATAGAACCCTTTATCATTATTTCTTAAGGGAAAGTCGCTTCTGATGTTTGGGTTTTTGTAAAAAGTTAGGTGTGGCCAGGGTACCTATAGACATGAAAGACAAAGCAGACACTATTTTATTTTAGATCCATCCTGTCCTGAGAGATCCTGTCATTTAAAGTAGGATTGACTCTTTTCTCTGCTTGTAACATCTTTGAACATATGTTTTCTGCTACTGTTTTTCAGAATCATTTGCTGTTTCAAATAGAGAACTGTGCGATGATGAAAAAGAGTTCATACATTTTCCAGTATGTGAGGGGACTTCTCAACCTGAACCCTCGTGTTCAGCGGTCAGAATAACAGCCAGTAAAAACTACAGGAGCAAAACCTCTCAGGAAGGTGCTTTAAAAAAGATGCACGAGGAAGAACACCATCAACAAATGTCCATCTTACAACTGCAGCTGATACAAATGAATGAGGTGCATGTGGCCAAAATCCAGCAGATAGAGCGGGAGTGTGAGATGGCAGAGGAGGAACACAGGATAAAAATGGAAGTGCTCAATAAAAAGAAGATGTATTGGGAAAGAAAACTACAAACTTTTACCAAGGAGTGGCCTGTTTCCTCATTTAACCGGCCCTTTCCCAATTCACCCTAGGACTCTGGAGGTGGTTCCCTTGTAATTAACCTGATGTTGGCAAAGTCTGGAACATGAACCTGCGGTCAGTAACCTGTAACAGAGCTACAACTAGGAAAATTAGAGTGGTAGTAGTCACTTATTTAATATACATTCAGGTAAACAGGTGCAACCTATGTACCCCTTAAGTGGCAAAGAAGCTGTTATAGTTGTCTGAAAATTATCACTATGAGTGCTATAATTCTGAATGTAATGTCTCTTAATTAGAATTCATATAAGAACCATGTGTGAGTGTTGTATTTTTTAAAAATCAAATGCAAGTGTGACTATAAAGAAGTATGGCTGCTTTTTCTTTTCTTTAAATAAAAAAGCTGAACTTTTCTATCCAGATCAATGCCCCCTGACTTTGAAGTGGCAGGCCTGGATGCCACACCCTTCTCCAGAGGTGATACTGTTGCTCAGCATTTGCTAGGGGTCTGGGGGGCATTTCAGTTTTTGAAAAGCTCAGCAGTTGGGAGGATGTTTTCGAATGTAGCTTGTAAACTGACTTTTAAGGCTTTTCTTCAAAGAAGAGTTCCAAGTACTATCTATAGTAATGGTAGTTTTGTTAGAACTAAGAATGTAACAACTTTGAGGGAAAAATGTTAGTTTAGCTTTCTACATTCTGTTATATTTGTTTTATTAAAAAAAAAAGACTTACAATTTTATAGTCACAGTGTATGTTTTTTAAAAGGTGCTGCCTTCTCAACTGAGCTCCAGTGTTTGCCTCCCCTTTGCCCTTCCTCCAGCTGTGTACTACTGAGTTAATGTGGTCGCCTTTGCTGTAGTGTTTGCCTTCCTAAGGAAAGGCCCTTTCCTCACCCTGCTCGTGTGTTAGCAGACAGAAATGGTATGTAGCTGGCATTACATGGCCAGCCTGCTTTTTAAGAATCCATTACCACTTATTTGGAAATACAGATTGATAGATACTCTGATTGAGCTGTGACATAACTGCTTATACAGCAGAGTGGTAAAAAGAGTCCTTTAGCAGTGGCTGAATGAGGCAAAGTGACAGTGAGGTGCCAAGTCTGCAGCTACCACCCCCCACCCCAAACGCGATCTTATCTGATCTCAGAAGCAGAGCAGAGCTGGCCTGGTTAGTACTTTCATGGGAGACAGTTGCGCAAAGCCAAACCAGCAATTTCTGGGAAAGAAATTTCACAGCCGTGTGGTGAGGGAGGAGGTGTGGCAGAAGCTATGTAAAAGAATGAGACAAAGCGTCAGAGCCCTAAACTTGGCCCTGCCCAAGTTGCGGTGTCACCTTGGGTAACTCCTTACATCCTTGGTATGTCACACAATGAGAGAGTTGGTCTGGATAACATTTAGAGTCTACTGCAACTCTTGGCCCTGCTGTGACTTATGTAATCTGGGGTGGGTACTGCCAGCATCATGATTTTCTGGGGACAAAGGGTCAGTTGGATACAGTGTTCCCCTGCAATGGCCAGGTTCTCTCCTTAATTTTGGAATTTGCATACTGGGAACTGTAAATTCAATAAGGCACACATAGGCTCCTGATGTGTGCTTTGCATAAAACTTAAATGATATTTATTTTATGAACTGAATCATATTTTAAATAGAGCATCTTGTGGGCCGGGGATATAGCTCAGTGGTTCCAGTGCCTGTCTTGCAAGCGCAAGGGCCGGGGTTTGATCCCCAGTAACCACATAACAATACTGGGCCTGGAGACTCACACCCAGCAGCAACCAGTACCACAGACTACAGTGCCGGGCGTGGTGGCTCACGCCTATAATCCCAGCACTCGGGAGGCAGAGGCAGGAGGATTGCTGTAATGTGAGTTTGAGACTGAGCTCAGGGCCAGCCTGAACTACAAAGCAAGACCCTGTCTCAAAAAAACCTAGAAAAAAGAAAATAAGGAGCTTAAGTACATCTTTCTGCACAGCCGCATACTACTTATTTTCATCTCTCAGAACTTATGAGTTAAGCAGACAAACAACAATGTGGAACAACACAGAAATGCTCACAAACAGTACTTTATTTTAATTGAACTATAAAAGCACTGAACTAATTCCTAGCTGAACAAATAAAGGATAATTAGGCCAGCAGCCTAAAGCACCTTGCTCTACAGCTAGTGGTATTTATAAGTTTATGACAGTCTGCAACACTGGCTATGCATTAGAAACAATATTTTATAAATAATGTGTCCCACCGCCTCCCACTTCCAGCAGATTCTGATTCAGTTGACCCAAGCTGGGGCATGGTCCTCTAGCTTTTGGAAGCTTTCTAGGTGGTTATGATGCATAATTAAGATTGAAAATCACTAATATAGAGTTCACAGATGTATCTAGTTTGGTTCCTAATTCCGTGAAGTTCTACAGAAATAAAGAAATGATGCTCAGAGAATCATGTAGCACCAGGCCCATGGCTGATGAATCGCAAAGCAGAACTTCATTTCCAGGTCGCTTGACTCTAGAACACCCAGCCCCACCTGCCTCCCTCACCCCTTCCCTTGAAGCTGTGTCATGAAGCTATGTCATGGGTTTGTTTTATCCCGAGAGTCAAATCACATTACATGATACTTGTAGGGTCTGTTCTTGAACAAGTATAATACATCCCGATTCATTTCACTTTTGAGTCTTTCCTTACCTGAGGTGAAAATGCAATAAACATGCTTGGCAGGTGTTGTAGGAAACAGATAAATATTAAGACACAAATCACCATCCTCTACCTTGCCAAGTCCTGAGCACAGCTTGCGAGGGGAGGTGAGGCTTGTACACAGTTGTCATGTAGTTGATCTGTGCACATCTGGAAATGCACTTGCAGTTGACAGCACAGAAACAAGAAGCTTGAAGGCCTCATAAAGGGGGTGGCATTTGCACTGTGCTTGGCATTGACATTTTAGCAGGTGGGATTGGGAAAGCAAAGGAATTTTACTAGATGCAAGGGCCTGTTAGAGACTCAAGATGAGGCACAAATGGGAGGCATTGGAGACACGGGGTATGTCTGCATTGGGCAGATCAGAACTGTGCTCAGATTAGGAGATGAGATTAGAAGATGGAACTGAGTGAAGACTGAAGTTGGGGATACCAGGTAGGAGGGTTGGGCCCTGGTTACCGCATAGAGACAGGAGCCCAGAGGATGCTGTAGTCCAAACAACACACCTAACAATGTTAAGAGCATTGTTGAGTGAAATCAGAATGGGTCGATGTTGCTCTCATTGGAGAAGAGGGGTCAGGGTTTAAAGCTGGATGAAATGAAGGAAGGCTGCATTTCGTTCTGACCTGCTTAGAAGAGGCCTCCATATGAACTAGTGTTCCTGCCTCGCTTCAGCCTCAGGGGCCAGCATCATGCTCACCTACTCTTTGGCACACTGTTGCCCTGATGTCTGCTGCCAAGGCTGTCTGTGCTGCCTGTTCCACCTCTTCATCAGACTCCAGCCCCTCCCTGCCAGGTGCTCGTTAGCAGCTCATTTGTGCCATCGCTGCCATCCGTGCCCCGTTTGCAGCTGCTGTGCCATGTCCCTGGCCATCTCTGGTACTGGCACTGCACTAGAATGATCAGAAAAGCTTCTTTCTTTCCCATGGACTCCAGGGTTTTCTCTAGATAACTGATCTCCACGAATTTCAGAGTTTTTGTTTTTAATGTTCCATACTGTGTGAGGGAGCGCTGGTTGGGAGGGGCTTTAATCCCCCTGTATGCTTATCACAGCCCCATTTACAAAAATCAAACATGAAATCCTGCCCTATGCTGCATCCAAGATTTAGGAGATGTTACAGGACTTTGTCAGGGAGAATTTTAAAATGCATTTTGTTTTGTTTCCGAAGAGCCTAGAAGGGCAGAGAAAGAGAAGTGGCATGGTGGCAGAGTACATTTGAGTTGTCAACAGTCTCCACAGTGTCAGGTCAATTACATCAGCACTTGGTCTGGACCGGAGGAAACGAATGATTCTGCCTCCTGGGAATGTCAGAAGGACCTGATAATTATATTTGGCGAAGCCACGAGGAGTGGCTCTGTAATGTCATTGCTGAGAATTGCCCTTTTAATAGCATTTCTGGATGTCAGAGCTTTCCAGATGAATGGCACTTCATTTCTGCAACGGCTTTCCTTTTTTCTGGGCTGGTTCCCAGCTGAGCCTCTTCTTCTCTGCCCTAGCTGTGATATCAGTTTACATTTTCTCTTCTGTCTTCTTCCTCCTTGGCACAATTTCTCTGTCCCCTCCTTCCTGCACTCACAGCAGCTTCTGCTCTTCCTTGGTTGGACGTGGGAACTTGTGTGAGTGTGTGAGAGGAGGTTTCTTGCCAAAGGAAAAGGTCTTCAGCCCCTGGTCTCAACAAGCTAGTGCTTCAGCCTTAGCGTACCAAACTGTGAGTGACTTGCTTCCACGCTATGCCTGCTACTTTTGTGTTAGGGAAACTCAAAAGACATATGAAAGATTATCTGTGATTTGTGATTGCAATAAATTACTTTCCCATTGGTGCCCTCTGACACAATTTACTAATCTATGCCTCAGTTTTTCCATTTGTGAACACTTATCTACCTCCCTATAATATTGTAGAGATTAGTATATGTTGGTTAAGAACGTGCAAAATAAAGAATGATGTAAACCATTTTAATATTAATGTTGTCATTGGGAGATAAATGCTCTTCTTTTGAGAAGTTTCTCTGTAGGGGAAGTACCCTGGTATACTATGGCTCAGGACCACCTGGAGATAAGCAATCCCTTATTAAATACAAGAGTATGATTATATTCTTTATGAAAAATTTCAACATGGCAATTAAAAATAGTTTTTTGGTGCATTTAGAATGAGATTCAATTTTTCAAAGTGTGATTTTAAAAGAAGATCATTTTAAAAGAACACACTTATTGAACTTCTATTATGCAATTCAACTGTCAATTGTTCAAGCTGATTATTAACCTTGTAGTTCAGTTTGTCATTATGAGGTGGAAAAAATCTGTGTCCACACCACCCAGTTGCTGAGAATGTGTGTGAACGCTCCTTAGTCTTGATACTAATTAGAATGGATAGAATGGCAATTCTGCTACTCATGAATGAGAGGCTCCAAGGATGTAGCTCCTTATAGCACTGCTGGATCAGCAGGTCAGAGACTAACCATATATACCGCTAAGAGTGCGAGGAGGGCTCTCACTATAAACGTAGGCTCCTTTCTTCATCTCCAGGGGACTGCTAAATGATTTAATTAGGCTCTTCTGTGGGTTTGATGAAAGAAGAAATCCAAGTCTTGCTACTTAAAAGGTTGGTTCTTTTTAGTCAAAAGGATACTGGTTTTTGTAGAAATACTGTAAAGTAGTAGTAGAAGGTGAATTGCCAATTCCTTTTCAGTCCCATCCTCTGGTTTAGCTACCAGTGTAATCAAGAAGGAAACTCAGAAGCACTCCTCTGCTGGTAAGATGCCTATGTATGGGGGATGGAACCCTGGGCCTTGTACCTGCTAAGCACGCACTCTTATCACTGAGCTACAACATTGGCCCCTGGACCTAAATTCATATCCAAACTCTCCCCAGAGTTCCTTGGGATGGGCTGTTATTAGACTTTCTGCAGGCCTGAAGGGTGTTCCACTCGACCCTGAAACATTTAGGGCAGGCCTGGGCTAGATCTGCTCTCCTGGTGGTCACTCTGAGTCTCAGGTTAAAAGGGCAATTGCTATCTAGGGAAGCTCTTCTCAAGTACAAGACGTACAGGAAGTACAAGATGGCCAGTCCAAGTGTAGGACATTGCAACTTTGTTTGATCTCCTAATATCTCCTTAGCCAAAGAAAGTTTCATGGCTGAACCAGAAATCAAGGAGAGGGACACAGACTTTCTAAGAAGGTGAGGAGAGAGGATGAATATTTTTGAGCAATAATGTACCACAGTTATTACAAGGTAGAAGAGAGCTAGTTTGGTACCAGGGATTTGAGAGATATTATAAATCAAGATGCAGACTCTAGGAAAGAAATACATGCATCATCTTCAACGGAGATATTTGTCATTGTTTTTGGAGGGGAAATTTGTGATATTGGATTAAATGAGTAACACAAATGCCCCTTGACTTACAATGACATGACATCCTGTTAAACCTATAGTGGCTGAAAATAGGTCGAAAATGCATTTAATAGACACAACCTGTAGAACATTATGGCATAGTGTCACAGTGTCTGTAGAGTTGTAGTTGTTTCACCTTGTTTCTGCGTGGCTAACTAGGACTATGGCTTGTTGTCCTGCCCAACATCACAAGAAAATGTCCTCCTGGGCCAGGGATTTAGCTCAGTGGTTCCGGCGCCTGTCTTGCAAGCGCAAGGACCCGGGTTCAATCCCCAGTCACCACATACAATACTGGGTGTGGAGACTCACACCCAGCAGCAATCAGCACCACACACCACAGTGCCGGGCGTGGTGGCTCACGCCTGTAATCCCAGCACTCGGGAGGCAGAGGCAGAAGGACTGCTGTGATGTGAGTTTGAGGCTGATCTCAGGGCCAGCCTGAACTACAAAGCGAAACCCTGTCTCAAAAAAACCTAAAAAAAAAAAAAGAAAATGTCCTCCTGCATCTTGCTAGTCCAGGAAAAGATCAAGATTCAAAATGCAAAGTTTGGTTTATACTTAATACCTATGACTTTTACACCATCAGATAGTCATAGAATTAAACCATTGTAAATCAAGAATCATATGTTTTCTTACTCTTCTGTTGTTGCTCAGACAAAATACCTGACACGCAAAGATAAAGGGGAAAGTGTTTATTTAGCTCAGTTTATAGAGGTTTCACTTCATAATCAGATGGCTCCAAGGCAGAATGGCACATGGAGGATTGTTTCAGAAAAAAAAACAGCTCATGGCACCCACACGGTAGTAAAAACAAGGGAATGTAACAGCATCATTCTGTCCCTTTTATGCCATCCAGACCACCAAGATTAGGGCAGTACCAAACCAATCACTCACATGGGTTAGTAATCATATGCCCTTGATTCCTAGCATCACATACTCTAGATTTAGTCACCTCAGAAAAAGTATGAGGTGGGGGGGACATTAAACGCAAGTAATTCTTAACATATGATATACTCTGGTACCAGGGATCGAACTTAGGACCTTGTGCTTGCCAGGCAGTCACAGCACCACTGAGCTATATCTGTGGCCCCAGCATATAATATTAATACTGGATTTTAAGCAATTTTTTTTCAGTGCTATATGGCAAAGTTTGAACCCAAGTGGTCTGAACCCAGATCTCATGCTTCAGAGAATCATAGTGCAGAGAATACATTATTTGAGGTCTTGGTTCAAGTCTTAGTTGTGCAAGCAGCATTGGGCACCCACGTATGAGACTGCTTCACCCACAAAATACCTATTTGGGCTTGCTATAATGGTTACATGAGAAACGATCCTGAAGAGTCCTGTAAACTGTAAAATGAAAGACAAAACAAATTAGAACTCTCTTTTGATCTTGTGTTACTAACTCCCAGACTATCCTCTCCCATCACAAAACCTCATCTTAATTCTCTTTGTAGCCTTCCCAGTCTGACACTCCTTGAACACAATCATGAGTCTCTCAGTTTCATAACCAGGTTCTGTGAAATCAGTTCTGTTGATCCCCTTCCTGGAGTCCTTTAACCTTTCTATAATTGCTTCTCATCGTCTACACTGCTAAAGTGTTACCTTTCTTCAAGGTCAAGTGAGCACCAGGATACATTCCTGGAACCGAGGCTCTGGTCCCAACTTTGCCAGTAACTCATCATGTGATTGTGGGCAAGTTGCTAGATCTCTCTGGACATCAATTTACTTGTTTGTCAAGTCTGACTGTTAGAGAAGAGGATCTCTAACTTTCTTTCCTGTGTTCTAATTAGTCTAATTCTGAAATTAAACTAATCTTTTAAACTTGCTGCACATAATAATTTCCAATTTAGCATTCTTCTTAAAAGATAATGTGTACATAAATGAAATTTAAAATTCTCCATCCACCTGGATCAGCTCCAACGTTGAAAGCACCATTTGTCAATGTTATTGATATAGGATAATGATTGTTCTGAAGCAATTTATAACACAATATAAATAGTCAATATAAGAATTTCAATATACAGGAACAAAAAAAGGTTGTTGTTTCCTAAAATGTAATTTTCCCATCAAAATGTAACTAGTGGCAGATTAATTGCTTCAAATTTCCCAATTTTATAGATTATAGGATACTTCTGTTTTACAGATTTCCCTGTTCAAAGGCAACAATATACCCAAAATATGTAGATTTTTGTATATTTTTTAAAATTCTCATTGGTTTGCTTTAGTAGAAGATATTTATTGTAAAAACAGGATTTTCTGAAAACATTCTTTAAATGTAAAAAAGAGAGATAGAAGCCTTTGTTGGACATCATCTAGGGGTCTTAGGCATGTACATATATCACTGAATTTAATGCTTTAATTATTCTGCAAGCGTAGGTAATATTACCCATATTTTATAGATAAGTACATGAAGCTTGGAGAAGTTTAGTAATTTGTTCAAAATCATATATGAGGGCCAGAGATTTAGCTTAGTGGTTCCAGTGTCTACCTGATAAGCGCAAAGTCCCGAGTTGAATCCCTGGTACCACATACCACAGTGTTGGGTGTGGTGGCTCACGCCTGTAATCCCAGCACTCGAGAGGCAGAGGAAGAAGGACTGCTGTGAGTTCGAGACTAGCCTGGGCCAGTGAGGTCAGGGCCAGTCTGAACTACAAAAGCAGACCTTGTCTCACACACACAAAAAGGAAAATCAGATACCAAAAACTCTGGAGATGGATAGGGTGATAACTGATCAACAACATGAATGTGCTTCATGCCACTATAAACTTAGAAATGATTGCAATGGTAAACATTACATATGTTTCACACACACACGCAAAGCACACACCTAATGAGCACTTAACTAGCTTTCGGTCCTACATCAGTGTGCTTTGATTGGAGTGTTCATGGCATGAGGGAAAAAGCACTCTGATTGACAAGTTCTGTTTATCAAAGAGCTGCCAGGATAGTGAGAAGCCAGAAATGAAGAGAAGCAGAGAGAAGAGCTAAAAGAGATGAAAGGTGTCAGTAATAGCAAAGATGACAACCCAAAGTCTAGGTGACAACAAGCTGAAAACCAGGGACTACACCAAAAAGAGGCTGCCAACAATCTTGCTATTTAAACGAGTGTTTGTCATACATGAATGAATATGGGAGACACTAGAGCATCTTGTAACATGCGTGTGTTGGCTCAGTGGTCCTGGGGTGTGTTCAGATTTTGCTCCTACAAGCTCACCTGTGGTTCTGATGTTGCACGTCCAGGAAACATTGAGCAGTAAAGATTAGATCATAGGAACATCCCCCAAGACAGCTTTCCATGGGTGGATTTTAGACAACTTAACACTAGACAGTCTGGGGCGCTTTCACGAAGCAAGTTGTGAGCTTCTTCCTACACTTACTGAGTCAGGATCTCATATGGCATGATTGGAATCAACACTTTTAACAGTCTTCTCAGTTGCTAATTATATATATAATATACAAAAACCACCACCTGTAGGAGACTGTCCTATCACGCTAAGTAAAATCACTTCATTTGCATGTCCATTTCTAGTTTAGAAAAGCTCTTCATGTTCTATGGCTATTGTGCTGGTATAGCAGGCTGATGGAGATGGTCAGATGCTCTACATGGCAGATAAGGAAACGGACATCCATAGCCATTCCACGCTGGACTCAAAAGGCTTTTGACTTCCAGAAATATATTCTTCATCATCATCATCATCATCATCATCATCATCATCATCATCATTTTGTGTTTTGCTCTCCTACTTTACCATTTCCTTACTTATACTTTACACAAGTTAAAAGTTATTTTATGTCTAAAAAGCTTTGCAGGGCAATTTTCTTGTTGTGATGATTTTAAAATTTCAGTCTAATTTACCACATTAAGCAGTGCTGTTTACACTTATGAGCACAAAGCTAAGGTTGTGACAAAAAGAAAATGTTTGGTGAAGTAATTAAGAAATAGACTACCTGGGGTTTAAAAAAATCCTTCACCTAGATTTATCAATTATTTTCAACTATTTGTAAAAAATGTTCAGATGTCATTATGACGTTTTACTCCCAAGTACTTCCCCACAGTACTACAAGCCCATGATCACACCAAAGAAAATTAACATTAATTAACATTAATATCATCTAATATGTAACTTACATTCAAATTTCTCCAATTATTCTAATGTCTTTCATTATTGTTTGTTTTCTCAGGTCTGATCAAACTTTATTACATTCGGTTGTTTCGTCTCTCTATACAGTCTGGAACAAAATTCTCTTATCTGTTTTTTCATGATGTTAATTTCTTTGAAAGTCTAGACCTTGTAAAGTGGCCTACATTCTTGATCTATTGATTATATTGTTGTGATTAGGTTCAGGCTAAACTTTTTCTGGCAAACATCATGCAGATAAATGTCACTTACCATTCACTGTCATTTCAGGAGGGCCCTCTAACTCCCCTTTTGTGATATTAAACTTAATCACCAAGTGAAGTTAGTAACTGCTGGATCTTCCTGTTATAAAGTCATGTTGTTTCACACATGGTTAATAAGTTGCCTGTATGGTGTTGCTTTATGACTCTTGAGTGTTCTGTTCTCTTATAGCCATTCACCCAGTGGGTTGATCCATGGATCATTCTTACGTGAATCAGTTATTTCACTGAGGATTACAAAATAGCGATTAAGTCATCGTTGATCATTTGTCAGCATTCTTATGGAAAAGTGTGCTGAGTCTGAGGAACATCTGAATTAACATGACCTCAAGTCATACTGGCTAATCAGAAAGCAAAGTAACCACTTGCCCTTACAACTCCTTTGCCAAAGAGAGAGGTAATTCCAGGGATCATCCCCATGCCCTTGCCAAGGAATGCCCATCTGAGAAAAAAAGCTAACTCCCTCCTCCTGAGCACCGGGGCTCAGGTTGCCTCTTCAGTGTCTGCTGGCTGTTGTTGATTGGCCCTAAGCTCTGCTGGTAAAGATGGTAGCTCTCTCTGCCATTGTCATCAAAGACCACTTTAATTTTTTCCATCATTTTCAAATTTCACCCAGAATTTCTATGTAGCAACAATCCAGTTGGAAGGGAAAGAGGCCAGAGTATGTGTTATATCAATGGCATATATCAGTTTTTTTTTTAAAACAACCTTTTATATAATACAGAGAAATGCAATTGCTCCCATCAAAAACAGTGACAAAGAGTGGAGTAGAGAGGTTAAAAGAGAGCTGGTGCAGATCACAGTGGGGCTGAAGCTGCAGCCATTGCCCCTCATCCTTTTCTGCCCTCCCACTCTCTCTTCATGGAACACAGAAGTCCTGATCCAAACACATCCTCAGAAGATTTTCACCATATGTACGAGCCTCCTTACAGCAGCCTGCATTCTCTCTACTGTCCTTCTCATCGCAAAAGTGTCTGCTCTTGAAAGACAGTCCTTCCATCTGTGCTTTGAATTCCACTCCTCTCTTCTTAAGGATCTTACACAACTGATTTTTTTCCTGCGCTGTATTTTCAAGTTTTCCTTTCTTCCATTACTGGATTTATCATCATCATTTAAATATTTTACAGTCTCATTAAAACAAAAATCCTTCCTCTACCCACAGTCACCTCCTGCTCTGATTCTCTTCTTTGCTTTGCAGCTGAGCTGTCTAAAGGTTCTGTCTCCACTTCCTGCTCCTCATTCATTAAGCTGTAACCTGGACTCTGCCCTCCTGTTTCCCCACATGGGTCTTGCTAAGAGCATTAGTGACTGTGCATGATTATATCTGTTGGGCACGACTCCGTATCCATCTTATTTTACCTCTCAGAAGCATCTGACCAGTTGGCCACATTCTGCTTCTTAGAACACATTTGTTCCTCGGTTACTGTGACACCGTGCTTTCCTGATATCCCTCCTAATTTTCTGATCATCCCCATGTACTTCCCTCAAGTGGAGTTCTTCAGCTTTAGCATAAACTTTCTCTTATTTTATAGTATCTCATTGTCATGCTCACTTCCATGATTTCAATTAATCCATCCCTCAGTGTCTCCCACATGTATACGCCCAGTGTAAATATCTCCTACAAGCACCAGATATATAAAGTCAGTGGCTATGGGAGGCTTCCATGCAGATAGCTCACTGGCTTCTCCAACTATCTGCTTCGAGTTGAACTCATCACCATCTTTCCAAACCTGCCTTTCTTCCAGAGTTGGCCATTCCAGAAATATCCCTTGCACATCTTGCATCTAATCAGCCACCCAGTCTTATTATTTTTTTTTTATCTGCTAAAACTAGCTATTTCTTTTGCTTATATCCATCTTCTCTAGTCTAAGCTACCATCCTCATTCACTTGGGGAGCTGCAGTTGCCCTCTGACGGTTCTTCTGTGTACATTTTGTTTTTCCAATCCATTCTAGACACTGCAAGTCAAGGAGTTTAATACCTTCACTGAAATTTTTATTTTATTTACTTTATTTTTTTCAGTACTAGGGATCAAACCTAAGGCCTGAATCCTACCTCTGAGCTGTATCCCCAGCTCTGGTTGAAATATTCACATAATTGGAACTTTATCCATTTAACCAAGTTATCTTTTTCAAATACAAAAATGAGTAGCTTGTTTTTCCTTATAATCTTAAACTCAAGTTGGGATCATCATTCTTATTTAAGAGGCCATGATCTATCCTTGCTTTCTGAAGTCTCTAACTTCATTCTGTCATTCACCCTTCAAGCTTTACCCACAGCTGCCTTTTC
This sequence comes from Petromus typicus, assembly GCA_004026965.1. Classification (NCBI taxonomy): domain Eukaryota; kingdom Metazoa; phylum Chordata; class Mammalia; order Rodentia; family Petromuridae; genus Petromus; species Petromus typicus. Next base: position 39,355 of record PVIR01008650.1, read on the forward strand.
TGTTTTTTATTTTTTAAACAACAGTTATGTGTATTTATCAGTTACACATTTTAAAGTATATATACATATATTGGGCAGCGATTAAATCTAGCTAATTAAGAAATCCGTTCCCTCACACAGTGATAATTTTTGTGATAGAGTTAAAATCTTAAATGTCCCCTGCAAATCTTATATGTGCTTTTCAATTCGGCAGTGTTCAGATGTAAAGCCTGGGCGTTGACTTCATGAATGGATTAATCACTTATGGATTCCTAACTTAATGGGCTATTGGGAGGTGACAGGAACATTAGGGGGTGGAGCCTAGTTGGAGAAAGTAGGTCCTAGGACCACTTCCCCAAGGTGAGTGGCTCTGCTCTGCCGCTTGCTCCCTCGATGGTGTTCTACTTCACAACAGGCTATGGTGACTGGCTAAGCAAAGAGGCTGAAACCACTGAAACTGAGTCAAAATAAATATTTTCTCCTTTAAGTTGGTTTTCTCAGGAATACAAACACAACTTGGCATCTGTGCCCTTCATTTTTAAAGAATATGGTAACATTCACTTATTCTGATCTTAGTACAAGCATCACTCTTCAAGGGAAACCTCTAACCTTTCTCTTCATAGTATTTGTTAATACTGTGTGCTATGGTGGTAGAGCATGCATTTAGCATGTACAAAGCCCTGGCGCCCATCCCCAGCACATGTGCATACACAAACACATATACACACAATATTAACTGTAGGGTCCACCGTATAATAGGTCTCCTAACCATTTTCCTCTGGTCTATCTGTATCTATGCATCGTTTGACCAGTATCTTCCACCCCCTAGCCTCTGATAGCTGCCATTCTTCTCTTTGCTTCTGTATCAGCTGTTTGGATCCCGCGTACGAGTGGGTCATGGGATCTTGCTTTTTTCTTGAATTTGCCTTATTTCATTATTACATATTGTTCATCACAGAATATTGTCCCCGTTACCCATGCTTTCTCAGTGCTTTGCAAAATCCTTCACACCTGTGACTGTTTAAAGTCTGACTTCCCTAACAGACCACAGTATATCACAGGGGTTATCTGTCTCATTCATTTCTGTGTCTTCACTGTCTCACATGATTGACTGGCATGTAACAGGCAGTCTCTGAATACCGTTAGATGAATGGGGCTTTGTCTCCATGCCCTGCCCTGCCCTGGCCCCTGCTCTCATTGTTATTGAAGTCATCAGCACAAAAGTTGCCTATGTTTTATCACTCTTGTATTATGCTTGGAGAAACAACTTCAGAATGTGGTTTTGCTCTTTGATTTTTACAACTCTCTTAATTCGGAGCCTAGAATTGGTGCTTAACTGTCCTGATGCCAAGTCCTCAGCCATGAGGGTTATTTTTTTTTAGAGAGAACTATGATCCACCTTTATTTTAACTTCACTGAAGTTTTTATCCTTGTGGTTCTCAGGACTGAATCTAAGAACATGTGCCTGCTAAACCAGCTTTCTACCACTGAGCTAAACCGTCACTCCCATTAGATTTTAGGGAATAATTTTCAGGTGAGGGCCAAGGGAGAACTATTAGCTCAATTCAAGTACATGTATACATATACAGGGCAGTAGATCTATACTGTAATATGTGCACAAATACACGCATGACAATGCACATGTGTAAACACAGGGGTCACAAGCTGTCATACACCCATATTCTTGCATGCACTGTCACAGAGGCAACCTGATATGCACTCATTCCTTACAAATGTACACAAAGAGGAAAATCACATATGCTTGACACTTATGTATATGTATAGAGGCAAGCTGATGTACTCATTACATATGTATACACATAGGCAAATGACATATGCCCAATACATATGTATACATACAGAGGAAAGCTGACATACTTAAACACATTTGGTGGTAAAATATAATCACTGAGTTCCTTTTGACTCACTCTCATTCTTCCCTGTACCTTGTTCCTTGCTTTATCTCTCATGATTCTTACTTGACTGATGTCACTCTCAGGTTCCCAGAGTCTTGACTGTACCCTCTTGTCCTTCCCTTTGACCTACCTGGCCATTTGTCATAACTTTCCTCTTATCAGCTTGGCTGCCCCTGCCAGTCACCAGGTTGCCTTGCTGCAGGCTTCTGTAGTAGGCAGTCAGCCCAGAGGAGCTCTGTTGAGTGCTGACTTTAACTGTCTGGGTTTTGATTCAGAGTACAGGCTGTAAAATAAGACAGACTCGTTCCAGACCTGCTGTCCACTAACTATGTAACCTTGGGAAATCTAATTAACTTTTCCAAACCTGGCTTCTCATCTGTAGAAAGAAGATAATATTAACAATTCCTTGTTAGGTTCTTGAGTCCAACAAAATCCATGTATATAGGGCACTGCATGCAAAGCTTTTAACCTACTATATAAGTACAGTTAATAATAACTGCCACTTACAATAACTAATTTTGTTACTATACCACTTCTATCAAATAGCCAGTTTCTTATTAAGTATTTGTGATACACTAAGCATAATTTTAAGGACTTTATGTTTGTACCTGTTTTATACTTATACGACAACCCCATGGAATAGAAAAACACAGTGAAAATGAATAGACCATGGAATAGAGGCATGGTGGGTGATCTGCTCAAGATCACAGAATTACCAAGTGGCAGAGCTAAGATGCAAATGCAGATGGCTTGGTCCAGAGCTTGCACTCTTAAATATCATGTTATACCTCCCTACTTCCATTTATATGTGACTGTCTTTGTTAGAGAAGCTATTTCTCTGATACAATCTTTGAGGAGGTAAAGCCTTCGGAAAAATTTTTGAGTTCCAGCTGAGAATTTCTGTTTGCTGAAAGATCAAGGAAACCCTTGATTCTATATTCTGATCAGTGCTTGTCAACTGAGTGACAAGATGACCTGCAAGGAGAACTCAGAGATTCTTCCTCACTCCCTACCCACTCACGGGGACTGTTTGGGTGAGAAAGCTTTCAAGCCAGCAGAATTATAGTAGGAGGCTGTTCTTCATCCAGAATTGGGCTAGTTCCCTGGATTCCCACAGCACTTTTTGTTCAGGTGCCTGTAAATGCCTCCTTGGCTTCTGCTTACCATCTGCACAGTTGAGGATCATTACGGGGGTGGGGGTAAGAATAACAGTGCCTTCAAATGGAGTTCTTGCTAGTGTATTCACAAGAATCCCGGCATCGTGATCGCCAGAAATGCCAACAAACCCGACCAGTCTTGCAGAGTGCTCAGGATCACTTGTGCATACTCTGGTGGCTGCATTTTGTATTTTTTTTTTTTTTTTTTTTTTGAGACAGGGTCTCGCTTTGTAGTTCAGGCTGGCCCTGAGCTGAGCCTCAAACTCACATCACAGCAATCCTCCTGCCTCTGCCTCCCGAGTCCTGGGATTATAGGCGTAAGCCATCATGCACTGTGGTATGTGGTACTGATTGCTGCTGGGCATGAGTCTCCACGCCTGCCCAGTACTGTATGTGGTTACCGATGATCGAAACTGGGTCCTTGCGCTTGCAAGACAGGCGCTGGAACCACTGAGCTAAATCCCCTGCCCTGGTGGCTGCATTTTTTACTGTTATTTTTCTGGTGATTGAAGCCTGGGCCTTCACACATGCTATGCATGTGCTGCTAGCACTGAGCTATTCTTTCACCCCCTGGGTGTAGTCTTTTTAAAAAAATTAATTTCAATTAATTTTCTATTAATGGGGGTCAATATGATATTTCCTAACATGCACAGAGTATACACTCATCATATCTGTCTTCCACCATTCTCTGTCCCCTGTCCCTTCTCAAGCCCCAAGAACCAATATCCTATTTTCAGATCAACCTTTTTAAAGCAGAGAACATATGATACTTAGATTTTTGTGCCTCTTTTTTTTTTCCTCACTAAACATAATGTCCTTAAGATCTATCCATTTTGTGGCAAATGACAGGATTCCATTGTTAATGGCTGAACAATATTCATCCTGTGTCCATTCATTTGTTGATGGGTACCTAGGCTGATTTCATATCATTTTTGTGGGCCGTCTGGCTGCCGTCTTGATGGCTGCCGTCTTGATGTTCTATCAGACAATGATGCCCTCCATCTTATCATGCTGGTGCCATGGTAGGTTAGGGGTTAGAATGGGGTTAGAAGGAACGAGGTGGGTCCAACTTTCTGGCTTTTTAGACTCCGGTACTGGATAAGGCCTTTGATTCTTCATCCATAAAACAGAAATAATATCTACCAACTAGGTGGATTAGGAACAACTGGGAGGATTAGGAACAATACATATGAAGCACCTGACAGTACCCAGGCTATAGTAGATTCCCGTAGGGTTATATTTCTTACTGCCTGATCCAACATTTTTACTTCATCTTGTAGAGCATGCACTCTATGAGAAGCCGGGACCCTGTTTTGTTCACTGCTGTTCTTTGTATCTAGAAGGGTGCTTCGGTTGCAGAAGGGATTCAGTAAATGTTTATTGAATCTCTGCATGAAGTTCTCAACATGCTTTCTTTTTCTGGCCAGCATTCAGATCCTCTTCCTCTTACTGGTGCTTGGCTCATGTTGTCCCCTCTACCTGGGACACTCCTGTTTTAAGTCTCACTGATCCTGATCTTAGTGTGTCTATTCTCTAGGGAAGGCTCTGACCTTCTTCTTCATAGTATTTGTTAATTATGTTGTAAATGACTTGTTTTTTATTTACTTAAGATTGAGACGAGGGACCAGGTCTATTGTATTCACACTGAAGTCTGTGGGATGGGACTAGATCTTCAGTAAAAATTTGCTAAAGGAATGAAGCACTTCATAGACTTTCTTTTCCTTTTTTCTTTTTTTTTAGAGGCTCTGTTCTGTGGGAAGTAACGTCTGGTTTCTCAAGTTAGATTAGAGGTCGATGCCTGGCGGTGTTAGGACTCTACCGTAATTCACCCCTTCCCTCTGCTTTTGGCTCACTCACTTTGACTCTCTTACCAAAGCCAATTAGACAGCCCCAAGGTGTCTCATTACTATTTATTGGGTCTTCATTATGCAGCGAGATCATCCAGCAGGAGGCCCAGAAAAGCCAAAATTTTGGCAGGGCTGGGAGTATTGAATGGGATTTGCTATGCACGTCTCCTACCCAACCCTCACTCCATTTACATTTGATATTTATCACACGGTGGTGTAACTGTTAATTTTCAGAAGTCTCTCCCACCACAGTGAAGGCAGGATTATCTCTTGTCCTCCGAGGCTGCTGTAGTGTCTGGTATTTGACAAATACTCATAAAGATTTCTTGAAAGAACCCACTGTTTTCCATGAGTGAAGAATTACTGAGGACAAAAATTAAGTCATAAAAGGACTATTTTTTTTTTTAACCCCAAGCAATGAAATCCCTTTTTAAACTAATTTAGGTTGAGTTTTCCGTTACTTGGAACTGAAAATATTTCTGATAGACACAATTAATGGTGTCCAAAAACAGGATCTCTCATAAAGGACTGTTCAAAACTTACCTTCCTAAGAACAGACTTCCTTGGTCTCTTGTCTTTGGGCTCAGCTCTAGGACTGCTTTTAACAAGTGGGATGAAATTTCAGGTGAGGTGGTGATCCCTGTAATCCCAACATCCCACAGGCAGGGGCCATCAGCTCAAGGCCAGGCTGGGCTAGTAGAGACTTGATGATCACCTGCACTACTGTCACGGAACGGAACCAAACTGGACCAAACTGAATAGAACTAAACTAAACCAGAACTCCAACTGTGGTGGATTGCCAACTAGAATTGAGTGGAAACTGACCCAGTTGAACTGAGTCTGTGTGTTTGGAGGAGCATAAAAGGAGAACTTGAGGGGAAGACTGTACGCTGCTGATTTCCCAGGAGGAGCTTTGTCCCGGCTGGTTTTCCTGATGCGAATGAGCCTGTTCCCGCCTGTCAGCTGGGGATGGCTGCTGTGCTCTTTGGGGAGCTTGGGTCTTCACCTTTGTCAAGTGTTGTTTCTTGGCTTCAGGGCGGATCTCTTAGCCTTCTGGCACAGATCCTTTACTCTGTCATGCAGACTTTATTTTTTGTGGTACTGGAAACCAAACTCAGGATCTTGAACTTGCCAGACAGACACAGCACTACTAAACTATCCCCCTGGCCCATCAGCTCAGACTTCCTAGTTCCCACTGCTGACCCTTGGGCCTTTCTGGGAGATCTACGCCTTTGGCTAGACTCAAGTGGGACAATGCTGCCCAATCCAGGACCTCCATTTGTCTCTAGTTTGGGGACAGATCTCTTGTACTATTCTGCATTTGAATTTCGGATGGATTTTATAAGATAATCCTATAAATTTGGGTTCTGCATTAATTTCTTTCTTTGCAAACCTTGACTACAACACCACCTAAATAGAAATAAAACAAACACAAATCAAGTTTGTGTTAGCAGAGAGGTACAAGCAGCAGTGTAAAAAATGCCTGCTGGTGGGTGTCTGTCACCTGGCCCCACTGTCAAATCCCTCAGGTTCCTTCTAGTAGCTGTTGCCTCTTCAGCCACTCCCAGAATGAACCAGTGGAGTAGACCACAACTCACCCTGTCCCAAGACCTAGCCAGACCTAGCTGGACCTGCAGCTCCAAGCGTAGCCACACAGTTTGGTCTAACCTATATCTGACAGACCCCAGCCACGTATGGTAAGACCTATGAGAACTGATTAGTTTTCATGTTGCCACTGAGATATTGTGACCGTTTGCCACTAAGTAACAGCTGATTAGATAGGTCAGGGTGTTCTAAACTTGCGCCTGTGTCTGAGTTATGTAGAGCACTTTAAACAAAGAGACAGGAATCTCACTCAGTCTAGAGTGGTGTTCAGAAATGTACATTTTTAAAAGATTTTCTGGGTGTTTTTTTAAAAAATTGATTTTATTGATACAATTTATATATACATTATAATCATATTCAACATTGAGGGTTTGTACCAGTACATGACACATCTTGATTCTTCTCATTTTTTCTTCTGGGTGGTTTTTGTGTAGTGAATCTCATATCCTTTTACCATCTTATAGGTTGGACTCACTAATATTAAATATGTGGTGAGGTTTTTCTTAGGTAACCTCTAGGACCCTCTTTTTTTTTTTGAGACAGGGTCCAGCTTTGTAGTTCAAGGTGGCCCTGAGCTCACTATGTAGCCCAAGCAAGCCTCGAACTCTCAGCAATCCTTCTGCCTCTGCCTTCCTAGTGCTGGAATTACAGGCGTGAGCCACCATGCCTGACACTGTGATATGTGGTACCAGGTATCAAACTCGGGACATTGTGCTTGCCAGGCAGACACTGGAACCACTGAGCTAAATCCCCAACCCTCTAAGACTCTTTTGATCTCACCGACGTGGTGTGATCAAAGTCAGAGAAATCTGTGAAGTACAATCCTTTTCAATTTGACAATTTCTGAAAAATCTGTGTTGAGTTTTTCTTACCCGATTTGAAGAAGCAGATGTAAATGAAATTGTGATTTATGGTGCCAGAATTATTTGCTTTCTATTTAAGAGCTGTCTCCTCTCTGTATTTCCAACTAGGGTGTGCCCAACGGACAAATGAAAATTTAAGGCAGAACATAGGGCTTAGGAAGACTGAGACAGGCCAGGAAAGATGCACGGAGGAGGAAGTCACACTTAGCTGGGAAGCTGCTGAAAGAGTGGTTTGATAGGGAGTCTCTGGTGGCTTAGCAGTCAGGGACCTGGGGTCGCACCTGATTTAGAAGAGTCATGAGCTCAATTTGGGTTATAAAGAACTGCCATGTCCCTGCTAACTATTTACAGGCCCTGTGCAAATACTTCAAAATGTTTAGAAGTGCAAATTTATTTATATAAAAAGCAAGATGAAATTATAACTTAAAATATTTGTTTAAAGCTATAACAAGGGGCCGGGGAGTTAGCTCAGTGGTTCCAGCGCCTGTCTTGCAAGCGCAAGGGCCCGGGTTCGATTCCCCGGTAACCACATAACAACACTGGGCGTGGAGACCCACACCCAGCAGCAACCAGTACCACATACCACAGTGCCGGGCGTGGTGGCTCACGCCTGTAATCCCAGCACTCGGGAGGCAGAGGCAGGAGGATTGTGACGTGAGTTGGAGGCTGAGCTCAGGGCCAGCCTGAACCACAAAGCGAGACACTGTCTCAAAAAACCTAAAAAAAAAAAAAAAAAAGCTATAACAAAAACTTTTACTCAAAAAAGCCAGAAAACTAAAAAGGATATTACCTGTTACTCATAAACCACTTTTAATATATTGCTGTATAGTCTTAATGACTTTTTTCTGTGTGTAGGTACATATGTATATTTTAGAAAAATGGGATTTTGTTATACATATTAGTATCCTGCTATGTTCCATGTGAGTAAGCATTAACCTAATCATCATTACCTGCATAATACTCCATTGCACACAGGGGTAATGTGTTCTAACTAGTCCTTATTGATGGAAATTTAGGGTATAATTTACCATTATAAAAAGACTGTTATGCATATCTTTATTCATACTTTTTTTTGTGTGATTGTCCAGTCATTTCTTTAGGATAAATTCCAATCAGTGGAAATGCTGAACAAAGATAAACAGTTGAAAAGGTTTTCTTTTTTAAAATCCATAGTCAAATTGCCCTCCTAACATGTATGAATCAATGGCACTACATTTTGTCAATTCTGTTAATATTTTTTGAATAGGCCAGTGCTCTGCCATGAAGCCACACCTCCAGTCTTCTTTTTTGTATTGTTAATTAGCCAAAGGGGAGACAATCTGGTGGATTTTTCTGCCTTTTATTACTTGTGGCTTTAAATCTCTTTTCATCTATTAATTGTGTACACTTTGTGAATAAAACAACTTGGTTTTCCATTTTTTCTATTGTGTCAACTATTTATATTTCCTCTTTACATTAAAACTTCATGTTATTTTCTCTCATGTTTACAGAAGACATTTTTCCGAATGTGGATTTTCACACACTTCTCAATTTTATGAGTTAAATAGATCAGCTTTTCAATGAGATTGGGGCTGGGGATTTAGTTCAGTGGTTCCGGCGCCTGTTTTACAAGCGCAAGGACCGGGGTTGGATCCCAGTCACGACATACAATACTGGGTGTGGAGACTCACACCTACCAGCAATCAATACCACATACCACAGTGCCGGGCGTGGTGGCTCACGCCTGTAATCCCAGCACTCGGGAGGCAGAGGCAGGAGGATTGCTGTGATGTGAGTTTGAAGCTCAGCTCAGGGCCAGCCTGAACTACAAAGCGAGACCCTGTCTCAAAAAACCTTAAAAAAAAAAAAAAATTCCCTCTGAATTGAGAGATAACATAATAGATCGAAAAAGGCAGAGGATTTTCAAAGTTTAGCGCAAGACCTATGTCTGGATAGTGATCACCTCACAAGATGTGGCGTGGAGGGTGTAATGCCACGGAGAGCGAGAGAAAGATCCACACACTGAGACTCACAGCACGACTTAAAAGTGGACGTGGACTTCATGCACGTGGACTTCACCTCCTAAAAGAAGTGAAGCCCGGAACTGAAACTAGACAGGGCTTATATGAAAAAGTTTAGAGCGGAGATTGAGTAAAGGGTGTAAAGGGTGGAACATCACAAGATAACTACATGGTTATCTTTGTAGAACAAACCGTTTTTACAATTCATAGTTATCTTTGTTACATATGTTCGGGGGAGATTTGTTCATTTTAGGGAAGTTAACATAGGCGTGATTACAGACGCAGAGCTTGCAGTTAGGTAAAAGGTCACACTCCTAAAGCCCTTGTTTCCTTGGGAAGGAGGAGGCAAAACTAGGTTAAACATGGAGTAGCTCTGGTTATGTGGGACTCACAGAGGACACTAGATTGGGAGTCAGATCACTTTTTTCCAGGGCCCAACTTCCTCATCTGTGGAACAGAAGGAAAATTACCTTGTAGCGCTATAAAAAACAACCTGAGAGAATGCCCGCGGAGCTTCTTCTAGGCCTCGTCTATAGCAAACCCTCTAAATCGTTGCTTTTAGGGAGAGGGCAATGCACACTTTTAAATTCAGATGGTGCCTGAGTACCTGGGAGCGCCGGTAGGTGGGAAGTCCTGGAGATTCAGCGATGCACCCAACCTCTCTGTGAACTGCGCGGCTGGCGTAAGAACTGGGGTTCCCGTCCTGATCCGGCCCCCTTCTTGGTAGGTGACCTTGGACAAGTCACCTTTACTCTCCGCGGTTCAGTTTTTTCACTTGGAAAACAAATACGTGGCAGACAACTCGCCCTCCTTCCCCGGCGCTCCGCACGTTCGCACGAGACGGTTCGAAATCGCTCACAAAAGGCGGCAAATCCGCCGAGGACGCGAGGGCAGCGATCGGCGCGGGGGCAGCGATCGGCGCGGCCGCGGAGAGCAGGCGGCCCCCGGGCGCTCGCCCCGCCGAGGAACAATAGCTCCCCCGGAGGCGGCGCCGGCCGGCCGCGGGCGGGGCGGGTGTGCGCGGGGCGGGTGTGCGCGGGGCGGGGTCGCCCCCCTCCCTCCCGCCCCAGCTCCGTCACGCGCCCCTCGCCCTGCGGGCCGGGGTCTTTGTGACGCGGTGGCGACGGGCGCGGACACAAAGGGAAGGCGAGCTGACGAGCGGAGGGCCGGACCCACTCGCCGCCCGCGACCCCCGCCCGCCGCGCCTGCGCGCGCCCGCCCCCCGCGCGCCCCCCGGCCTCGGTCTCCCCCACGCGGCTCGCACTCGCGCGCTCCCTCCCTCCCGTCCTCGCGCGCCCGCGACCCTCACACGCGCGGGGACCCACCGACTTCGTCCCGAGCGAGCGAGCGCGGCCGGGGCCTGGCGGGCGCTGCGGGCGGGGCGAGGATGCTGAGGGGCTGCTAGGAGGCGCCGAGGCGGCGGCGGGGCTGGGCGGGCGGCTGGATGCCCCGGGCCTGCAGCTCCCTGCGCTTCCCGCCGTCCAGGGGCTCCAGCCATGGGCGCCACAGCCGCTGAGGCGCCGCTACGGCTGCCGGCCGCGCCCCCGCTCGCCTTTTGCTGCTACACGTCGGTGCTTCTGCTCTTCGCCTTCTCCCTGCCCGGTAGCCGCGCGTCCAACCAGCCCCCGGGGGGCGGCGGCGGAGACTGTCCGGGTGGCAAAGGCAAGAGCATCAACTGCTCAGGTAGGACGGGTCGGCTGCCGCCCCGGGGCCTCTCCCTCCGCGGGCCCCCGCCTTTCCCCCGGTCCCCGCTGCCCCGGCGTGGGGGTCCTGGGAACCCGGCGCGAGGGCTCAGGGCAGGGCGCGGGCGCGCGGAGCGGGCTGGGACCGGCGTTGGGGACGGGGAGTGGCCTTGCGTGCGTCCGTGGGTGTCGAGTGGCTGGGCGCGGGTGGCCCCGCGTGCCGGTCTCGAGGCGGAGCAGCCCGCCTGGGCTCCCGGCGCGATCGTGGGTGTGTTCTCTGGAACGTGTGTTTGTGTTGTGAAGGCTCAGTGGAGGGAGAGGGCACGGCCCCAGGCAGGGGTGTGTGTGTGTTTGTGTGTGTACGTGTGTGCAGCTGTGGGTGGGAGGTGGTTAGGGGCTGGGGCGCACAGGCTGAGAGCCAGAGCCATGACCCTGTACAAGACAAGATCTTCCTCAGGGTCCCGAGACTCATGGGTCCTGAGGTTAAAGGGAATGGGTGGTCCCGAGGACACCAGGTGAAGATGTAGAGTGTGTCCCCTGGGGGTTCAGAGGTGTGATGGAAGCTTGGAGCATCCCCAGGTCTGTGGACATAGGCAGGGGAATGGACCAGCACTCGGGAAGCGACCCGAGTGTGTGTTGTGTATGGATGAAGTCTGGGACTCAGGTGGCCATCCTGGGATTTGCATCCAGGAGGAAGAATTGAAGTCCTGGAGTGAACCCCGTTTGCCAGGGGGAGGAGTCTAGGGAGTCGTTCTGTGTGGGATCTGAGTGTACAATGAGGTAATTAAATCTCCGAGAGTGCCCCTGTGTCACAAGGTGCAACCCTGGGTTATTAAAGTGATGCTGTACCTGTGTGTGTGCGTGTGTGTGTGTGCGCGTGCATGTGTGTTTGTGTGTGTGTGTGTGTGTGTGTGTGTGTGTGTGTATTTTGCTGGACAGCCTGGTGATTGGCAGCAAAGGGAGCAAGGGAGTGACCTTTCCCCTCTAGCCGAGGCTGCTTGCCCTCCTGCAGCTGGTGGAGACAAAGAGCTTGCTGGGCTTTAATGGATGACACTGGAGAGGAGGGTACTGGGTAGTTAAGTTCCCTTTTCCTTTTTTAAAGGGGTCCCAGAGGAGCTCAAAGACTCAGGCCCTGGGGCAAGGAGAGACATCCGGGTCTCATTTGGGGGTGGGTGGATTTTCCTGGAGCTAGCTTGGCAGATGCTAGTGGTGATCATGAGAGTCCTTAATAACTTGGCCTTTGTCAATTCGTGGTTCTCTACTGGGGTTCTGTAAATTGAGGGTGAAGGGGGAGGAAGGATGGACTTGAGGCCACTGGAGTCTGCTTGGAATCTTTACACCTTTGAATTTTTCAGGAGTATTATTGGTGGGGGGGAGTGATGGAGCGTGATGCTATCTTAAATAAAGAAAGGCTTTGGCCTGCTGTTTAGGTTTGAAGTACTAAAACCTTTTAGTAATTTTCACATAGTATGTTATGTGAGGAAGGGAGGGGTTTTGAGAACAGTTAACAATGGCATATACTTAATTAAAAGCACTTCTGTCTATGAAATAACTTTTCTTTTTCTAGTAGTGCGTGGGATACAATAATAATTTAATAAATAATCACACATTTAAGAATAAAGGCTATTGGGCTAGGGATTCAGCTCAGTGGTTCTGACATCTATCTGGCAAGCTAAAGGTCCTGTGTTCTATCCCCAGTGCCACATATCACAATGTCACATATCACAGTGGTGGCTCATGCCTGTAGTCTCAGCATTTGGGAGGCAGAGGCAGGAGGATTGCTGTGAGCTCAGGGCCAGCCTGAATTACAAAATGAGGCCCTGTCTCAAAAAAAAAAAAAAAAGGATAAAAGCTATTTGTAGCATACCTCTTGTGTAATGAATATTGGTTATAAAATTTGCATGTGGTCACACTATATCAAAATATTTTGTATGGAAAATGTGCTATGATTATTTGTTCTTGATAAGCTAATTTGTCCTCAGGAAAATAGTGTGTATAGATGGATGTGCTTCATGTGCTTTTTAACTCTAGTTCCTAGGATGAGTTTTAAGAAAGGAAATAGAGGACCACAAACCCATATAGTGTGGGAAAATGAGGACTGTCTTCGGGATCCTCCTCAGATCCGTGTAACTGGGGGCAAGTTACTTAATTTTCCATAGTTTGTTCTATTATAAAAGATTTATATTTAATATAAATTAAATATAAATTAACATAAATATAAATATATTTTTATTAGAATCTTCTTTCAAGGAATATTTGTCACTGATCCAAATGTCAATAAATTAAGCTGATCAAATGAAATATTTTCTCTTTTTTTTAGGTTTTTTTGAGACAGGGTCTCACTTTGTAGTTCAGGCTGGCCCTGAGCTCAGCCTCAAATGTGCCTCACAGCAATCTTCCTGCCTCTGCCTCCCGAGTGCTGGGATTTCTGGTGTGAGTCACCATGCCCGGTACTGTGGTATGTGGTACTGATTCCTGCTTGGGCATGAGTTACCAAGGATTGAACCTCGGTCCTTGCGCTTGCAAGACAGGTGCTGGAACCACTGAGCTAAATCCCTGGTCCCCAAATAAAATATTTTCTAGTGCTGAGACATACTTGAATAATTCTAGGTCTAAACCTGGAGTTTTAAGTAATATTTGTAGGTTTGTGTTATAACTATTTCAAGGATGAAGAGTCGGAAAAATTCATACAGAAATATGATTTTTAAAAATTGATGAATTTGAGAACTACAGTAATCCAGGCTAGATAAACATGTCTGTTAATACAGTTTGAGATTCCATGTCGATCTTTAAAACTACGGGTCTTTTAGTAGCTTTTATTTAGGTATTTTCCGTGTCGATTGGAGTTTACTTGTTCACATTTTAAAATTTTGAGATCTTAAGTGCTGGACTTGACTTTTGATTTTCACTTTGCTTTTGGATCATCATTTTGACCTACTGTAACCTTTGTGGAGCCTGATTTTTGTCTGAGTGCCAGTGTGAGGTGCTCACTCAGCTTTGTGGCAGGTGTGGACTAGAAGAGTAGGTCTATAGACTTAATTTATATTAAATGGATAGCAGTTAGATAGACCCTGGGGAAGGATGGAACCCTGTAATATTTTAGGAAAGTCTTCCAACCAATTTGGTTGATGTTAGTGTGTTAGTCAAGTAGATGCTTGACCACAGCTATGCATCCTCTCTGTTGAGTTTAATAGATTTTTTTTTTTCTTTAAATCTTTGGCAGTTTAGCATTTTCTGTTTTGTTCACTAGCCTGTCATTAAAAGATGTGGTCAGATTGGCTTGTGAGGGTCAGTTATGTAAGTGTCCCTATGATATTCCCTTCTTCCATTTTAGTAATCCTATCAAAAAACAAAAAAGCCAATAAAGAAATATCATAGAGCCTGTGTGACTAAGAAGCCTGTGGTACCTGGTAGCTTTCTCTTTTTACTGTATTTAAAGACTTGTTATAAGCCCATTCTAGAAGTTTTTGGCAGATTTTGGCATGGTAATTCATAGACGGTTTTCTGGATCCCGATGTTGCCCTTTTTTTTTTGGAAAACTGAGGATGCATTTTTAAAAAAGAATTTCTAGTCATGTGACATCTTGTCAAGGTTGCATAAATAACTAGCGGTTATTCAATTAGATCTAGAAAAAAGTCATAAAGTTAAATTTGATCAGAAAGCAAATACTTTTTAGCTAGCTTTATATCCCATTATTGTCCCCTGTCTGTGCCACTTGTCCTGGTGTAAGCTCGCTTTTATTAGAATTCTGAGCTTCCAAGCTTGAGGATTGGGCTCCTTGATGAGGATAGGCGACGAAGCTGAATGAGGCTGCATTGTCCCTTCATGGCTTGGCTGTTACCGCATCTTCCTTTAGCTGTGGGTCCTTTGTTTAATCTCTTCTTGTTCTGAACAAGCCCTTTTTGTTGTCCTCTTGCCCAGTCCTCTACTCATTCTGGACTTTAGGCTTGATGAACTATTATCAGTGATTTTTATATCTTTATTTATACTTATATCTAACTGAAAAACTCGTATAAGAAAGCTCTATGTTTATTTAAAGAGAAAAAAGTTTGGCAGTCCATGATATTTGTGAAGAAAAAAGACTTGAGTTCAGGAGACCAGGTAACCTTAGACATGATATTTTTTTTTCTGTTTGTAACAATGGTCCTTTTTGGCTTTCTTGCATTTGAGAAAGACATGAGGTTAAGAATGTGAGGCATTTCTAGCTAAACACAGAAACTAGTAAGTAGCATTGTTGATAGATACAGGGCGAAGAATTTTAACAAGATTTTGAAAGTGTTGCAAAAGTTAGAAATGGGTCCTCTGGATTGTTACCTGGTGGTAAGAATTTGAGTCCTATAAATGTCAGATTGAGAGAAGTGCCTTGTTAGTGGCAGCTCAGAATTCTGGGAAATAAAAAGTGAGTTTTCTAATTAGTTTGGAGTCTTGATCAGGACACTTCTAGATCCCTGGTGTGTAAGATGCAAATATTTATTTAGTGAGCCTTAATTGATTGCTTTGCTGTGTAG
Organism: Petromus typicus; assembly: GCA_004026965.1. Taxonomy (NCBI): domain Eukaryota; kingdom Metazoa; phylum Chordata; class Mammalia; order Rodentia; family Petromuridae; genus Petromus; species Petromus typicus. The sequence goes on from PVIR01008650.1 coordinate 54,912, forward strand.
TTTAATAGACCAGATGGTAAGGGAAATACATGAGAAGTTATCTCTCCCCTCAAGGGCCTTACAGTCTTAACAAAAGTGGTCAGCTCCTCAGTGAAAATTTCTGCTGAGCCTATCTGGACTTCCTCCTTCCTCTTATCAATAAGCATTTTTGAATACTAAACGCAGTGGAAGTTTTAAAACGTTGTACATTCAGATGGTTTTTATAATATTCACAGAGTTGGATAGCATTTGCTACTAATGCCAGAACATTTTCTTTACTCCAAAAAGAAACTCTAGAAAAAAAAATAAAATGAAAGAAACCCTATACTTACTAATAATCATTCTGCATTAGCCCCTTGCTGCAGGCCCTGGCTACTACTAATCCACATTCTTTCCCTGGTGGATTTGCCTATTTGGATATGAATGTAAATGGAATCAGGAAATAAGTCTTGTTTATGTGGCTTCTTTCTGTATGGATATACTACATTTTGTGTATCTTCCATTGATGGGTATTTGGGTTGTTTTTACTTTTCGATGATTATTGTTATCGTCCCCTAACCATGTACTGCCTACCACTCTGCCATAATCTTATTTGTTTGTTTGTTTATTTATTTATCTTTGTTGTTGTTACCTGTTCTTCGTTACTGGAGATTAAACCCAGGGCCTGGTGCGTGCTAGGCAAGTGCTGTGCCACTGAGGCACACCCCCAATCATTTTTTTTTAGACTTTAACTTTTGGAGACAGAATCTTACTAACTTGCCCAGGTTAGGCTCAAACTTGTGATCATTAACCCTCGTGATTTTATGTTTGTGTATGGGATGTTAGTAGACAGAGGTCTTTTTTCAGACGGACTGTTGAAACTGTTGGGCTCATGATGGTTGCTACAGTGACTACTCATTAACTCTAACTTCATCATAGTAATCCCAACTGCCTGCTAAAGGACTCAACCCCAGCACCGTGACAGTTGCCGTTTACCTTGATGATGACTGGAAAGAACTGTAAAGGAAGAAAGAAGTGACACTCAGATTTCCAAATAAGATATAATTATTCTTTCACTTTACCAGTCTATCCTTTCTCCTTATTTTTTTTACCCTATATTATAATCTCTACCTCCCAATGGATTGAGAAGTGGATTTGTGAGCTTATCTCCCACCTCCTTTGGCCAGGAATTAACGATCTCCCTCTGCTGCTCAGTTGGTCTTATTATCTTGTTATTAGTTCCACAATTCAGAGAGAAACACAAAACCCAGTTTGGGTTTTTGGCAACAGAATGAGTAATGGTGCTCTAACAATCATATACAACTTTT
>PVIR01008651.1:0-55344 GCA_004026965.1 Petromus typicus
GTCTACAGCCCCACCAACAGTGGAGAAGGGTTCCTTCTTCTCCGCAGCCTCGCCAACATTTGCCGTTGGCTGATTCTGAGATGGCAGCCATTCTATGTGGAGTGAGATGAAATCTCAATGTTGTTTTCATCTGCATCTCTCGAATGACTAATGATGTTGAGCATTTCTTCATATGCTTCTTAGCTGCTCTTACTTCTTCTCTCCCAGTTTTTAAAGTCTAGCTAATTCCCTTTTACCATTTCAGACTCCATGCCAAAGCCTTTCCCTTTGTGTGTGTGAGTGTTTTGTCTGCTTGTTTTGAGGGGTGATATTAATATTCATATTCATATCCATCATTTTAGCCATTTTAAAGTATGCATTTCAGTAGTGTTTTGGTGCATTCAAAATGCTGTGCAACCCTCATTGCTATTTAGTTCCAAAACATTTTGACCACCCTGAAAGGAAATTCTATACTTTGTAATCATTGCTCCTCATTTCCTCTTCCCCTCCTCCCTGACAGCCACTAATCTGCCTTTTCCCTGTGGACTCATCTGTCCCGCATGTATCATATAAAGAGAACTATACATTATATGGGTCTTTTGTGTCTGGCTTGTTGCATCCATATTATAGCTTGCACTACATTCCTTTTACTCAACAATAATCCATTGTATGGGTTTAAAACATTTTTTCCTTCACATATCTATTGGTAGATAACTACTTTGTTTTCACTTTTGGTATTATAAATAATGCTGCTATGAACATTAGTGTACAGGATCTATTTCAGTCCTTATTTTCAAGCCTTTGAGTGCACTACCTAGTAGTTGAACTGTTAATTATGTGGTAATTCTGTTTAACTTTTAAACAATGTCCACACTCATATAAAAACAAGCACAAGCAATCAAGAAAAAGAAAAGACAACAGCTACAAAAGGCTGACTTACTGCTACTCAACTCAACACTCCTATCTCCCCAGAGGCCTCCTTGCTGCTTTTTTTCTTACTCTTTAGAGTGTTTTCATTTTTATGATTCCCTTCAAAATATAGCTTTATATCTGGCAATGTTTATGTAAATAATTCTACTAGTAGACTACTAGTGATTTCACAGAGGTAAAATTGTTAAAGAAGACAGTAGCTCCCAAGTTAAATCACTTATGCTAAACTGAAGCCTAGTTTATTTATTTGTCAGACTGACTGAGAAGAGGTCAGCTGCATCTCATTAAGCCCACGAGCTTTCACTTACATCCCCATTGCAGTGTCTAATCTGGGCTCCATGCTGCTGTATTCTACTCTACCCCAACTCATCCACTCTGTTTAACTCATCAAAGCTTTTTTCCACTTGGTAGACTGGATGCCACCTGTTTCATGAATCACTAATGAAAGCCAATTAGATCATTTAAACTCAGTTTAAATTTGGAATTAAACTCAGTTTAAATTGGAAATTTTGTTCAATGATAATTTGATCCCTAGATTCTTAGGCTCCTCCAGTAATCTTCACGCCATCACGTTCCCACCCTTCCCTCCAAGAATACGTTGGTATCTCTTTGACCTTGTCTCCTCCAATAATCCCACGCTCCATAGTAAGTTTCAGAATTCTCAGGCTCCAACTGCTACCTCATATGTCTTTAGGAAATTGCAAATTAAAACCAAGGGATATTACTACCTACCTATATCATGGCTAAAGCCTAAAGCACTGACAATACCAGATACTGATGAGGATGTTGCCTACTCCATGGATAAATATGACATCCTCGTGTCCAGTCACTTCCCAAGAGCCCCCTAGCCATGGGTGCACGAGGTTGGAGGACATCTGCATATAAACCATGGCACACACAGCTCAGGACACCTTAACAATGGAGACTAAAAGGGGAAAAAATAAAGGACATGGGGATTCTCTGTCCTTTTGGTTCAGTTCTTCTGTAGACCTAAAACTTGTCTAAGAGGTAAATTATATTAATTTTAAAAATACAAAAGCCTCATGAGAAAAGAGGAAGTGAGTGAGGGCATCAGGGTCACTGTCTCCCTTGGCTTCCAGGGCCGCTCAGCCTAGGGGAGGAGGCCCTGAACTGCTGTGTGTGTGAAAAGCAGCCTCCAAGGCACACGGAGGTCAAACTCCTGCATCCTGGAGGGAACAGAATTAACATAACAAATCAACTCTGAAATTCTGATTTTTCAAGATATTGAGAAGTTGGTTTAATTATCCTGGAGACAGACTTTTTGTTGTAAGAAAACACATCTCTCATTCTCTGTTCTTTTTAACTGGTCTTCACTGGCCTCAAGTAGAAACATATTAATTAATATGTTAGACAATTAGCCCATTTTACACTAAGGTAAACTGAAGTTAGCAGACATTCAGCTACTTGTCTGTAGAACACAGAAAGTGACAGTTGAAGTTCAGATGTGGTTATCTTGACTCTTTACACTCCATGGTCTCTTAATATAATATGTGCTTCCCTTGAATGTGAACAGAACAGCGAGTCCTTTTAATCAACAGGATATGACAAAGGTGTTAGATAGACCTCCACCACCATTGCATGGCCTGATGCAATCTGTGGCCGTGTCAGAGAGGAAAAGGACTGCAGAAGGAGACTGCAGAAGGAGACTGGGATCTGATGTGGCCTCCAGCAGACAGCAAGTATAAACCTTAGGGCCTCAAATACAAAATGCAGAGAAGTGAATTCTGTCAACAGTGTGAATGAGCTCAGAAGTAGACTCTTCTGCACTTGAGCTTCTACATAAGAATGCAGTCTGATAGTAAGAGTACAGCTGGGATTTCACTCTGGTTGTTTGGCTCTACCCTATTTATAGACCATTTTAATGCTGCCTTCTACACCCCCCCACCTTATCCTTCTTTATGACAGAGTAGTACTCCATTACACGCAGGGGCACTGAGTACTTCACAATATTATGCAGCGATCACTACTGCCTGTCTCTAGATGTTTTTCATCACCCCAAGCTGAAACTCTCTATCTATTGGACTAAACTCTCCACATTTCCAGCCACGATTCTTTTTTTAAAATTGGTATTATTGGTATGTTTTATATCCACATTATGATCTCTCGTGCTTCAGTCTCTTTACTTGCAAGATGCTCATACCAGGGTATAGCACAGGATGTCTGAGGATTAAGTTAGCTCATGTGTACAGGCATGTGTGTCAAGAAACACACTTTGAGGAAATGACCTATCACTGGATCACGTAAAGGAGCCAACATCAGAATTCCTGGAGAGCTGATTACAGCAGACTGCCAAAGTGAGATCACACTGAGTCTCTCACTCCAGAAGGAAGGGTTGCTATCAATAAAGCAACAAATGCTGGCAGAACCATTGGGAATGCTTTTCCAATGTTGACGAGAGTGTAGACTAGTGCAACCAGTGTGGAAATCACTGTGGAGATTCCTCAGAAAACTAAAAGTAGAGATTCTATTTGCCCCAGCTACTCCCCTTCTTGGTATCTTCTGGAGAGAATTAAAAGCATCATAGCATAGTAATATAAGCACATTCATGTTTATAGTGGCAGAGTTTATAATAGCATAATCTTGGAAAGGGTCCAAAGCCTATCAATTGATGAATGAATAAAGAAGATGTGACTTTTAATGCAACAGAGTACTACTCTGTCATAAAGGATAAACTTGAAAGATTTCCAGCTAAAAGAATGCACCTTGAAACCATACTTTTAAGTGAAATAAATCAGACACATGTTCAAATACCACAATATTTCTCTGGTGTGAGCAAATAGACGTCTAAATAAGGATCAAAATGCATAATAGGCACCGAGAAATGGGAATAAATGTTCAAATGGGAAGATGCACAAAGAAGGAGGAAGAGACAAGAAAAAAGAAAGAAAAGAAGGAGAAATGGAAAAAAGGCTTTTGTAAATAAGGAAGAGAAGAGGGGATGAAAGAAGGGGAAATGGGAAGAAGAAGCAAGGTACATCACGGACAGGTACAAATTCCCTGTAATGAATGTTATCGTCATGTATATCTAAAATGTACCAATAACATTTTAAAGTTAAATTTAAATTGGGAGAAAAATTCTCTAGTAGGCCCCAAATTCCGAGTTTCTATTTCAGAAGATCTGGGTTGAAATGCAGAATTAGCATTTTGTGAAAAGCACAGTAGCATTACAAAATAGAATAGATCATTTTGGGAAATTGGTGCATACTTATATCACATCGTTATCATTTTAAATCACATTACTCTCCTCTTCTAACCTCCTCCCCCCTCTCTGAAAGTCTAGATTTTCCTGTCACATCTTATCAGTTTTTTCCCTTAATTTTCTTTCTTTATGGATTTGGTTTCTCCTATAAGATAAAGCATTCACTATATGCTTTATGAATGCAGGCTATTTGCTTAACTGATGGTCTCCAGTTCCATTAAAAAAATACACAGTGATTGTAGCCTTACCATATTAAGCAGAGCACCTGGCTTTGCTACTCCTGACCTGAAAAAATCATGAACCAATAAGTGTTTATTAATATTTTAAGCTGGTAAATTTGTGATAATGTGTTACATAGCAATTGAAGATGAATACACTATCTCCTACACGAACAATGTTTTCATTTTCCATTTTCATAAATTGTGTTTTACTTATTAACACAGATATTAGATGCTATGTCTCAGATGGGTGAATAATGATTTTGAACAGAAACAGTTCACTAGCATGAGTTCTTATTGGTTTGATTTGAAGAACAAGAAAAAACAAAAGGAATGTGTTCATGGATAGAACATAATTAAATTATCTTGAGTCCTAATGTTGATCAGATTAGCAAGTAAATTATTTTTTCATTTGTCTCCCTGGTTGTAAATGTTCTCTGTTGTTTAACTCTATTTGCCAGAACCAAATTATGATACTAAATAAGAAAGTACTGCCTGATCCAAATGATATGTTTGGTAGCTTTTCTTTTCATGAAAAGATCTAATGTAAATAATTTCTGTTAATGAATTCATAGGACATCAGATAAAAGGTAAAATCTCTTTTATCATAGAGTTATAGATGAGATGCAGCCTGGTGGTAAGAATTAAAATTCTGTAGCCTGATTACTCTAGCTATCAGCTTGACTAATCTAAAAATGGATGCCATTAAATCAAGGGACAGAACGGATAGGACAACACGACCCAGGTAAACCACTAGGAACTAATGTTCAGGCCCAGTGCTGGACTATAAGACATAACTACCTAACAATTCCAGGCTTGAGTTAATAGCCTATGGAATTTATTGGGTATAGATTTGAAACTCATGACCTTTTTAAAGACACTGGTTACCAAAGAAGTCATAGCACTGGCCTAAAATTTGTAGGTCAATCTTTAAGTTGTCTGTAGAGATGGACTGTTACACCTGTCAGACAAAGGGTAGGGGGTTAGGCTGGAAGGTGCCAACTCATACTTATGGCTATTATGCCTGTTGAACCAGGGAAGGAAGGCAGAATTAGAATATAAGATGTTGATGTAGGAGGATTTATCTTGGTGAATTTAGGATGCTAGTTCCATTGCTAGTATAATTATGCAAAGTGAAGAACTGCCAGAGAAGCAATTAGAAATAAGATTTTTATGTGAAAGAATACAATTTGATCTTGAAAGATAATAAACAACAACAATTGAGCAACTTGGGCATAGAAAACCAAAGCAGAACTCCTTTAGATCAGTGTGAGCAACACTGGGATCAACCACAGAGACACTGTGATGTACATAGACATTCTTGTTCTCTTGTTTAACGACCTATTTATTCAATAACTGCTCAAGCTTGCTATTGAGGTATGCTATTTAGATGTAGGACCCACTGCCCAGACTAATGAACAGTCTTTTTGTTTTAAATACAGTTTTATACATCTTGTTTATAGAGCCTAAATGTCTTTTTTGTATAGTCTACCTTTTTTATGTAGTACTATAATTTTTACAATTGTACTGTACCATATTGCAGTTTTATGTTTTGTTCTACATTATAGTTATACATTAAGAGTTATGCAATTAAAAGCAAAGTCATTAAGTTGGAGTTTCCTTTGACCATCCCTTTGTTCTAAATATTGTAATGTTCAAACCACATACAGTTCCTCATTTAGTGACTGATTTTGCCCACAACCTAATTGTGGGAATGTAACTCAGTCATTAATGAGGAATGTCTGCAATAACAAAGTTCTCAATTAAGTAAGTGAAGTGTATATCATTAAAAAAATTTAAAAATAAACCTGTAAGACTCACAGAAAAGCCATTCAATCCAATGATGGTCTTAAAAGTGGCCATGGAAGATAAGTTTTAAGGGAGGTACTTGAGGGGGCAGAATTAGGAGTAGCCAGACTAGGCCAACAACCAGGGCAAGTAGTGGTCTAGTCCTTCTGTACTGCTGTAACACAGTGCCTGAGACTGGGTAATTTAGAGATTCTGGAGTCTGGGAAGGCCAAGTCAGTGTGTTGGCATCTGGTTTCCCACCAGGGGCTTCTTTTTGTGTGCTCACGTGGCACTGGGGAGAAGAAAAAGAATCTATCATTGCAAGTTCTTTTAATAGTAGCACTAATTCATTCATGACAGCAGAGCCCTCATGACCTAAGTAAGCCTTCCGAGGGCCACCTAAAAACACTGCTGCATTGGGGACTAAGTTTATAACACATGAATTTTAGGGGACAGATTCAGACTATAGCACATATGCTTGCTTTATCTATCCTGGGGACCACTTTGTGTGATTTTCTATTCTCCCCTTTTCCAGATAAGTGTATATTGCTGCTATCCTTTAACCCTGCCCACCATTGCAATCATTCTGGGGCACATTTCTTTAGCCTTTGATCACCAATCTCCTCCACCAAATCTCATCAAAGGCTTGTTCATCTTTGAGAGGTCCTGGATTTGGAGGCGGATGCAACAACAAGCTGAATCTTTAAATGTTCTTTTGGGGAGTGACTGAGAATACAGCATATGGCTCGAGCTATTTTGGAAGGTGCACTTATAAAAAGAAGGATATATGCAGCAGTAGGTGGCCAAGAAAGGGGCTACATTCGATCCTGCCTGGTTGTCACTCAAGCCTCCATTTCTTCCTTGACTACCTTTAACAATGATAACTTCTACTGAGATCCAGATGGTTTGGGGTTAAGCTCTGAATTTTTCTTCCTTTGGCCAGAAGAGTTGCTTTTGAGCAGTCAGGTAACCTATACAACTGAGGACTTTTGTAAACAGTTGCAATATGTCAAAGGCTTGGTCCCCAGCGTAGGGCACTATTGGAGATAACAGGAGGGTCCTAGAGAGGGAACTTATATCACTGAGGCGGGGAAAGTCCTTGGAAGGTGCACTGGGGTCCTGGTCTCTTTCTGTTTCTCTGCTTCCTACCCCGTTGGCCTTTCTACACAACACCCTCCCTGTCTAATATACTGCCTCATCCCAGCAGGTCAGGTAATCATGGGCTGAAGCCAGGAGCCAAAATAAACCTTTTAAATTGATCATCTCATGTATATTGTCACAGCAATAGAAGTCTGGCTAACACAAGGACCCTGGACATAGATTATTATGTTTTTTACCCTAGGGAATGTGATATGCAGATGTAATCCCAAAACAGTGTTGCCATTTTGTTCTCCAAAAGCAGGCAGCATCTGAGTGGAATAGACACATCAAAGGTAACACGGCCATCACCAAGGACTGGAGCCTTGTCCTAATGAAACCATCTCAGAAATCCTTCTACCTTGGAAATTTCTAGTGACATTAGCTTTTAAATTTCCTTAGAGTTTAAGAGTTTTCATTGCATTTTTCCTTTCTTTTGTAAAAGAAAATGTAGTACAGGGGCTCTGGTCTGTGGAACAGATGTGTTAGGAAGGATCGGGATACGGAAGATGAGCAAGATATGTGTTTTTACAGGTTAGAGGCCAAGTCTATGGAATCAGCTGAGCAGGCAGGGCCACTCAGGGTAGAAGAAGAAATGATCAGAATGCCATTGGAAAGAATGTACTAAAGTTGGGTTTGTTATTTGTAGTGACAGCATCGGGTTCTGACTTCAGTGGTAACAACCTGGTGAGGGTTGAACATTTTTCTTCCCTTGGAAAAATTCAGTATTCTTGACAGGGAACTTTGCTGTCCTCTCTGGCTGGACTACTTTTCCCTACCTACCCTGGAGGATATTTCTTCTGTTCCTTCAGGTTACCTTCAAGCAGAGATCTGATTAAAAAGACTATCTTAAATAAAACAATATTTCTCTACCTCCAGAGTCCCACACTGTTAGCCTTATTGCCTCCTACACTTTTCTCTGGTATTCTCTACCTCCTGTATTTTACATTCTGTGCATTGTCTGTCTTTTCTCATTAGCATGGAAAGTAGAGACTAGGAGGGTTTTTTTTCACTGCTATGTTCTCAATACCCAAGCCCAGACTGCATGTTCAATAAATACTTGTATGATTTAATTTACAGCCAGAGACACTGAATTTTTCCAAGGGAAGAAAAATGTATATTTTAAAGAATTGTGTGTGTTTTCATTTTTATTTTCTGTGGCTTTTCTCCTTACAGTGACCACAGATTTTGGTTGATGTGCCTCTGGCTCCTATTTTCTTTTTCTTTTTTTTTTTTGAGGCAGGGTCTCGCTTTGTGGTTCAGGCTGGCCCTGAGCTCAGCCTCCACCTCACATCACAGCAATCCTCCTGCCTCTGCCTCCCGAGTGCTGGGATTACAGGCGTGAGCTCAGCACTGTGGTGTGTGGTACTGGTTGCTGCTGGGTGTGAGTCTCTACACCCAGTATTGTATGTGGTTGCCGAGGAATCAAACCCGGGCCCTTGTGCTTGCAAGACAGGCGCCGGAACCACTGAGCTAACTCCCCGGCCTTGGCTCCCGTTTTCTTAGTGTGGGTCAGCTTGAAAGGCTGGGATTTGAAAAGGAGGAGATGTGAGAAGTTAAACTGCAACATCACCCTAAAAGAGAAGAGCTGGAGTGGAAGGAGTGAAATGGGGTGTTTAACCTATACCCAGGCACTCAAATCCACAAGGATAGCAAGAACAAATATGATATTGTCACTGAGAGGTATACAATTAAAAGTGAATGTTATGGTTTCCATCTTAATTTCCCCTAAGAGACTCCTATGTTCAGAAATGGGGCTTTAGAAGGTTACTGGATTATAAGGGCATGACTTGAAAAGATTATATCCCTCGTTGGCTCCTCCTTTTTCTCTTTGTTCCTTGACCACCATGATGGGAGAGAAGCATTCCTCTGCTGGACACTTGTCCCATGCCATTTCTGCTTGAGGCCAGCCAACCACAGACTGACAATGTGAGCCAAAATAAATCTCTCCCTTAAATTTGTGAGTGTTGGGTACTGTGACAAGAAGTTGAATAAGACCGATTTTGATACCAGGAGTGGGTTCACTGCTCTGACTGTACCTTGCCATGTTGTTAGAAGTCTTTGGGACCAGAGTGCAAGAGGATTTCAGAAAGATTTGGAGATGCTGGCTAGAGAAGTCCTGGAATGCTGTAGACCATGCACAATGGGAGACTCTGATGAGGTTTTGTTTTGTTTTGTTTTGCACCAAAGATTGAATTTGGGACCTTGTGCTTGCAAGGCAAGCACTAGAACCACTGAGATAAATCCTTGGTCCATGAATGGGAACAGGGAAGAATTAGTTAGATTCTGGTTGGAGTTCAGAAGATCAGAATTCTAATAGAAATACAGACAAGTAAAGACCAGGCTTTGGAAGCTTCAGTTAAGAACAACAAATGCATGGAAAGTTGGACTTAAAACTATGTGTGTTATACCCAGGCAAAAAATTTATCTACTTTGCTCATGTCCATAAACAATGCAGGAAACTGAGATTAAGGCAGTGGAATAATCAATCTGTCAACGAAATTTCAGGTTGTGACATGGGTACTGCTGGTGACTTTTAGCCCATACTTTTAACCATGAAGATCAGAACTAAAAGTCAGAGCTGAGTAATTTGAAGAATTTTGTTGATGGCCAGAAAGAAAGTGCCTATAAGTTGAGGTCTTTAATGTTTTGGCCAAGAAGAGCTTGTGTGCTAAAAAGATTCACATTATAAAGAATCCAAGTACTTTGAATCAGGACAGTAAAGAAAGATACTTTGGTGGCACTTTAAGAATCAGCAAGACCCCATCTTTCACAGACTCAAAGGTGCAAAAGTAGAAGACTTTTCTTTGAAAATAGAACTCACATGTTGAAGAAGGGCCTTCTAGGGAAATGGCTCCTTCACAGTATTCAGCTTTCTTGCCACTCATGTTTCTTCAGCCATTATCTATGGGGTGGGGCTGGCTAATGCTCAAGTCGATGGCAGACCTTGACGTCATCTACATGGTGCTGATTTTATGAGCATGCAAAATGCAATAGCTGCAATGTTATGGATGCTTCTACTCAGACATCAGAAGAAGGCCTAGGAGGCCAGGCAGTGTCCCTTTGAGAACTTAGTACTTAAAATCTTAAGAGTGAAGCCAAAAATGCAGCAGAACCATAAGAAGTAAGAGGCACCAGGAATGTGGGATTTCTTCTGAGGAAGCCCCAAAAGCAGATCCACTCCTGCAGAGAGACGATGATGGCTGCAATTGGAAATGCCAAAGGGGTGGGACTACTCAAGCTGGTTGGGGTTCACTTCTTGCTGCAGCTTGTCTTGGTGCTGGGCATAGAGTTACAAGACTTCATGTTTCCTTTGCTGGATTACAGTCTTGCTTTATTTTAATTCTTTTCTGTTCCCTTCTTTTTACACTTTGGAGTAGGAATGTTTATGTAGTGCCGCTATATGTTGGCAGAGTTTGACTTTCTTTTTCATTTTTACTGGAGCTCACAGATAAGAGTTTGTCTTGAATCTCAGAGGAGACTTTGAATCTGGCCCTTCCTGCAGTGCTTAGATTGTTAATTACTTGATGACTCTTAGGGATGGACTAAATGCATTTTTTTCATAAAGAGGTAGAAATGAGTTTTTTGAGGGCCAGGGGTAGAAAGTTATTCTTCTATCTAGATGTCTTCCAAGATCCTCATGTTTTCAGAGACAGGATTTTTGGAAGGTGATTGGACTGTAAGGCATGACCTTAAAGGGAGTGTCTCCTTCCCTGGCATTGCCCTTCTGTTTCTGTTTTCTGATCACCATGATTTGAGCAGATTTCCTCTCCTGGACCCTTTGCCTATGCCGCTTCTTCCTTGGAGTCAGGTTGTCATGGATTGAAAATGTAAGCCAGCCTGTTGTCCTTCAGTTTGTGGGTGTCAGGTACTGTGGCTCAGCAGCAAGGCAACGACTCAGACAGTGAAGTTCCTGAATGAAGCACAGTGCATGTACAAAACACATAGAATGTAACACGACAGGATGAGTTATTTAAGAAACACTTCTTTGAAATAAAAATAGAAGTATGTAAGAATATAAGATGATGAACAATGAAATGGAAGAAGTCTTAGAAAAAACACCAAAAAGAATAATGGGAAGGTAGAGATAAGATAAAGGACTGTCCCAGGAGACTGACATCTAATAGCCACTCCAGAAAGAGAAAGCAAACAGTTTGCCGGATGTTATTAAATAATCTAAGAATATTAACCAGAGAGAGAGAGAGAGAGAGAGAGGGAGAGAGAGAAAGAAAGAGAGAGAATGTCAGATTAAATGCCCCCAGCACAATGAATAAGAAAATTCTGCATCAAAGCTTGTCATTGTAAAATATAACAACAAGGATAAAAAAAATAATCCTCAGAGTGGCCAAGGAGAGAAAGAGAAAAATACAGCAACAAAACTAGAGAAGAGGTCAGATATGAAGCACCAGTAAACAACCTGGCATGAGGTGTCTCGATGGCAGCAGTGGAGGCTGAAGGACATAGGAGACATTTTACTCAGAATTCTAGGTACTTGAATTCTATTCTGAGACACTATTCAGTATGAGATGTGACAGAGACATTTGGGCCACACAAATTATTTTTCAAAAGTTATCTTCTTATAGTAATCGTTAGTGCTAGTCAATGTTGCCAGTCATTTGGGAATTGTTTTTTCCATTTAAGTTGGTGTGGCCATGTTAAACACCACACAGAAAGGACATATGATATCTACACTAGGAAGGTTGCCTATACAATTTCCTTCTATTGGTCTCAGCAAACTATAGGGCTTTTGATGATGAGTCTTCCAGTACTTGGATTCTACAGTGAGGAGATGCAGAACCATCATGTCATAGAGCAAGGAATAAACTTTTGGTGTTGAAGTCATTAAGGTTTCAAGGTTATGTGTTACTACAGCAACATCTATCCCATCCTGACTGACAGGCTTCCCCATGGTCTTTATCAGGAAGGTGCTGGAGGGCATGTTCAAAACTAGGAAGTAAAAGCCTATGTGATCTGGGCTTCAACTCCAGAGAGAGAAGGGTGAAGTGAAGACCTCAGCTGTCCAGTAAGTCCAAAGCATCAGGACCATGGCTCAACATGGAGCCAGAAAATGGCCAAGCTCTGCTTAGGATTTGCAAGGGGGAGAATGGAACTGATAGATTACCTGGCATATCTATATCTATATCTATATCTATATCTATCTATATATCTATATCTATATAGATATAGATATAGATAGATATAGATAGATATAATTATAGATATATGTAGGGCTAATACCTCCCCCCGGGATAGTATATATGGCTAGTACCCCCAGCCCTTTTTAATTTTAAAAAGGATTCAGTAAGTCGCTGAGTTGCCCAGGCTAGACTAAAATGTTCAGTCTTCCAGCCTCAGCTTCCAGAGTGCAGGGATTACATGTGTGCACCACCAAGCCTGATAGTACAAACATTTTGATTGAGAAGAGTTGTATAGAGCTATTAGAGATTACAGAAAACTAGAAGCCACAGGTTTAAGAAAATAATTGAATTAAAACAGAAGTAAGGACTAACGCCAGAGAGAATAATGTGTAAAAAAGGAAACATTGTCACAGAACACTACCTAGCTCAGAAATAAACAGAGAACATTAAATTATGATTAGGAGCTTACTTCAAAATTATAACTGCATTGGGACAGAAGCCGAAGAAATGCATGTGATGGGAGATCTCCAGTTTTTATATGATGTAATAAGAATATAATAGATGATGTTTAATCTTCTTGCTGACTCAAGAGAAAACACAGAAAGTGAATGGAACACAGCAGCCAAGCAATAAATGTTACCTTCTGATTATTATTTCTTGTGGCTTCATGAATTTACAGGTTTTCACGATAGAATGTTGTGAATGTGCTAATAAAATGGCCTATCTGGTTACTATTGCCACTTTGGCTCCCCATGCTCATCTCCCCCTGTGGTCCATGGCTGGCTAGTGGTTACTGGTGCTGCTGCTGTTTTGATTATTTCCCCATTCACTAAGTCTGCTGCACATAAACAAGTTGGAGGCTCAGACAGTCAGGAAAAGATGGCACCAGGACCCCTTCACCTTGTAGATAAGTGTGGTTATGATTTTTTGTGGTATATCCCAAGGCAAAGGAAGATAATCATCTATTTACTATTTCAAAAACTCAAGTTATTCTTTGAGAATACTTCAAGTACTTGAGGATTACATTTATCAGGCAGAATTAAAACTGAAGAGTTTAGTGAATATCACCATCAAGTGCACCATCCTGACATCCGTGAGCCACAGGACCGTGTGAGAGTTAACTTAGACTCCAGGACAGTGGCTTCAGTAGTGAAACTCCCATAAAGAATTGATGGTCACCTGTAACTCCCATTGTGCCTCTCATGTGCTTGAATGGATAGTGGATAATACCTTTGGTTTAATACATTCAGGATGCCATAACAAACACTTGATGAGATAAAGCATTTATCAACAGGAATTTATTGCTCACTGGGACCAGGAAATTCAAGATCAAGGTATAGGTGTTGCTTCTCATAATCTTCTTGTGGAACCCTTACATGGTGGAAAAGGTGAACGAGCCCCTTCAGAGATCTCTTATAAAGGCACTGTTCCCACTCATGACTAAATGACCTCCCAAAGACCACACTTCTTAATATATCTCTTTGGAAACAGGTTTCAATATGTGCATTTGGGAGAGGACGACATTCAGATCATTGCAACCTTGAGCCCATGTCCAGCAGTGTGGATCCTAGAGAGCTGGAGACAGTAATATTTCTGTTGGGTCCAGAATTACTACTGTTACAGGAAATAATATCAGAGAGGAAATATGATTTCTTTCAATCCGTTAACAGATTATATGTATGACATATGTATGGCACATCGAGTTTTTGTTCCCTAGAAATCAAAGTATAAGTTCTAGGAAAAATGGAAGTTAAGAGTAGGAAGATATTGATAGAAAAGCTCCTGGGGGGTGTCTCATCCGGGTAGCCTGGGTCCCCACTTTGCAGAGAGCTGTTTAAAGTGAAACCCTTGTGGGTACAGTGTCAGCCACAGCCATGATTAGCCAATAAGTTTACAAGTATAGTCACTTAGGTAATGATGGTTTAATTGAGAAACACGTCAAACAATAAGCATGGATGGAAAGAACAAATTTTTGCTGAGGAACTGGTGAGTCCAGAGGTCCTGGTCACCCTCTGGGGTGTCTGATGTCTGTTTAGGCTTACTTAGGCCCAGTGTTTGTCCTTTTGGGAAGTGTGCAGGTTTGGTCACCTTGTCTTATCTCAAGGCATGGTTTCCTTCCAATATGTGTCCAGTGCAGCTGTGGTGGGTTTCACCTTTGTCCTAACTCCAGAGGACCTAATGTTCCCTGACTGCATATCATATTCCCTCCTACTTCATCTGTCTGCAGTATTATCAGGAGCTGGGAGTAGGTAGAATGTTGAGTAGCCTGTGAGCTCTGTGCCTGTACTGCGAGATAAATTGCGATGTACCTGACTGGAACACCTTGGATGGCCACTGGTTGGTTTGGGAGATGAAGCCCAGTGCTGTCAGGTTTGTTTGGAAGCCTCAGAAACCAATTAAATTGCGAGCATTCTGTGCTGAATTCAAGGATATGGTTCTCACTCTCAAGCCTAGAGCCAGAGAGCTCTCCCAACCTCCACTCTGTCCTTCCATGGGGAAGCTGTATGCTCAATGCATGGGAAGACAGGATGGAAAAAGTGAAGCAAAGAATGAATGAGGTGGATGGAAACCTTCAGTCTGCATGCACTTTCATTAATATTTATTTGTTCATTTAGAAGTCAGATGCATTATTCACCTTCACTGGTGATGAGTTTATTGCTCAGTTTCCGCCCTCCTCCATCTGGCTGTGGGATCTATGTGTGGTTTACCTGTGTCTTGGAAGTGGCTGTTTGTTTTGCACATGGACCCAGTTTAGAATCTAAGAGAAATTTTAGAACATTAGAAACTAGAAGATATTTTGTTATTGAAGAAACAGAGGCTGGGGGCCCAGCTTAGATAGTTCACACTGACTGAGCCTGTGTTTATCTAGACAGAATCCAACATGCAGCTTCTATGCTTCATTAATTCTCAAAGACCAAAGACAGGAGGCTTTGGGCCAAAGTGATCTAGAAGCATGAAACATTTGGATGCGATCGTTAGTTTTTATTTTGAAATAGTTGGTTTACTTTTAATACAAGTCAATCTGGAATGTATCACGTTCTCTGGAGAGCCTCTGATTTTCTTTAAAAGGTTTTAATGAATGCATTTTAAAAATCAGCCTTCTTGGTTGATCCTCATCAGATATTTCTTTGTGAAGTTGTCCTCTTTCTTGTCATTCACATGACCTTGGAGGTTATGAGAATTATGCCAAACAGTGTTAGGATATCCTGACTGTGTGAATCCATCAAGTGTGGTTTTGCTGGATGTGAAATGATTCACAGATTATCGGGAAAATATGAGGTAATGTGTAACTTGAATTCAAGCAATTTAGTCAATAAGATCACACTGTCAAATTGTGCATAACGCTAATCAGTTATAACCACTTGATCATTCAGTGCACATTGCAGAAACGTCCCATTCATCTGCATTCCTAGTGTGAATAAAACAGCTTTAGTCCTTGTCTAAGGGTTAGGGTAATTTGAGCCAGACAGATGATCTCAGAGTGAGTTGATTTGTCACTGAGACTACTGGGAAAAGTTAACCTCCTATGACAAATGTAGCTAGAATTTCAGGTGAACAAGCCCTATTTTCTTATTTTTTTATTTTATTTATTTATTTATTTATTTATTTATTTATTTTAGGTTTTTGGCGACAGGGTCTCGCTTTGTGGTTCAGGCTGGCCCTGAGCTCAGCCTCAAACTCACATCACAATCCTCCTGCCTCTGCCTCCCGAGTGCTGGGATTACAGGCATGAGCCACCACGCCCGGCACTGTGGATGTGGTACTGGTTGCTGCTGGGTGTGGGTCTCCACACCCAGTATTGTTATGTGGTTACCGGGGAATCAAACCCAGGTCCTTGCACTTGCGAGACAGGCGCCGGAACCACTGAGCTAACTCCCCGGCCCCAAGCCCTATTTTCTTGGTAATTTTCTCTTTATATTTAAAAATTTGATGTTATTACATCATATACAGAAGAATACTTTATTGTAACATTTTCATACACGCACACACACACATTGATTCTAGCCTCACTTCCTTTCCCCACCCTGACTTCCCCTCCTTTCTGCTTTTTATCTCTCTTTCTTTTCCACCCTAGATTCCACATAGAAGACAAAGGATGAGATACTTGCCTTTCCGTCTGGCTTATATGGCTTAACACGATCATCTCCAATTCTGAGATTTAACATGATTACATTCTTCTGTGTTATTGAATAACACTTCATTGTATATACAGATCTCACATTTTATTTATTCATTCATCTGCTGATGGGTACCTAGGCTGATTCTATAACTTGGCTATTTTGAATAGTGTCACAATAAACAGGAGTATGCAGATATCTTTCTAATATGCTGATTTTGGTTCCTTGAGGTAAATACAGAGGAGTGCGACTATAGTTAGATTATATGGTACTTCTATTTTTAGCTTTTCAAAGAACCTCTACACTGATTTCCACAGTGGGTATACCAATTTACATTCCTAACAAGTACTATAAGAATTTCTTCCTCCCCATGTTATGGTTTGTATCTAATATGTCCTCCCCAGATCTCATGTATTCAAAGGAGAAGCTTTCAGAAGGTGATTGGATCATGGGGCATTGTGCTTATCCATGGATTAATGCATTGATGACTTCATGGCCAGTGTGCTGTCAGGAAGTGGGAGTTGACTGGAGGTGGGTTAGTGAGGATGTGAGCTGGAAAGGTGTATTCTTCTCCTGACTCCTTCCCTTCTCTCTCTGCTTCCTGGTTACCACGGTTGAATATTATTCTTCTACCAGGCTATTTCTTCTTTAGAGCTAACCAACTATGAACTGAATCCTTGGAAATGGGAGCCAAAATAAACATCTCCTTTAAGTTTTGAAGGTCAAGTATTTTGTCCCTAACAACAGAAAGTGATTATTATGTCCCACATCCTCACTAATGTTTAGTATTTGTTGTATCCTTCATGATAGTCATTCTGATTGGGGTGAGATAGACTCTCACTGTAGTTGATTTTCATTTCACTGATGACAAAAGACATTGAATCTTTTTTCATTTAATTATCAGCCTTCTTTTGAGAGGGTTCTGTTCATTTCATTTCATCTCCTCTTTATTGATTGGATTGCTCTTTTTTTTTTGTTGTTGTTGTTAATTTTTTTTTCTTTTTTAGTTCTTTGTATATTCTGGATAGTAATCCCCTGTCTGAAGAATAATTGGCCAAGATTTTCTCTCATTCTGTCATCTGTCTCTTCATTCTGTTGTTTGTTTTGCAGAAGATTTTTTGATATGGTTCCATTTTTTGACTCTTATTATTATTATTTCCAGAGTTATTGGAGTCTTGTTTAAGAACTTGTTAACTATGCCTATATCTTGATGTATTCCTTTAGTAGTTTAAAAGTTGCAGGCCTTCCATTAAGACCTTTAATGCACTTTGATGTGATTCTGTACGGAAAGAGAGATGGATCTAATTTCAAACTTCTATATGTGCGTATCCAGTTTTCCTCACACCATTAGTTAATCTGTTTCTTCTCTAACATATGCTTTTGGCCCTATTATTGAGGTAGGTTCTCTGTTTTCTTCTGTTGGTCTATGTGTCTATATTTATTCCAGTGATGTGGTAGTTTTGTTACAATGTCTTTATAATATATTTTGAAAGTGGGTATTGAGATGCTTCCACCACTGTTTTGTTTTGTTTGTTCATGATTGCTAAGGATCTTTTGTGTTTCCATATGAGTTTTATGATTTTTTTCCTAGTTCTGTGAAGAATGACATTGGTATTTTGGTGGAAATTGCATTGATTTGTAGATTTCTTTCAGGAATATGGCAATTTTAACAAAAATAATTCCCTTCATCCGTGGGAAGTCTTTCTATCTTCTAGTATCTTCTTCCATTTGATAGGATTTTAAATTTTTTGTTGTAGAAGTATTTATGATCTTTGGTTAGTTAATTTCTAGGTCTATCTATGTATGTATCTGTTTGAGGTTTTGTAAATGGTATTATTTTCCTGATTTCTTTCTCAGCAAGTTCATTATTGGTATATAGGAAAGTTACTGATTTTGTAGCCTACTTGGCTGAAATTTTCAGTTCTAAGAGGCTTTTTGCTGCACTATGTAAGGTTTTATAGATATAGAACCATATTATTCACAAATAGGAATAATTTGACTTCTTTATTTGTATCCTTTATATTTCTTTCTCTTGTCTGATTGCTCTAGCTAAGGTCCCAGTACTGATTTGAAAAAACATGCCACAATAGACATCCTTCTCCCATTCTTCATTTTAGAAGAAATACTTTAAGCTTTTCTCACTCAATCTAATGTTGGCTATGTCTAGGCCATAAGCTTTATTTGAGGCTTTTATCATGAATTGATGTCAGATTTTGTCTAAGGCTTTTTTGCATCTATTGACATGACAATGTTTTTTTTTTCCTCGATTCTGTTCATGTGCTATATCATGTTATTGAATTGCACATGAACAGAATTTGCACACACCAATCTTCCGTTCCTGGAGTGAAACCAAGTCGGTCACGGTGTATGATCATTTTAATGATTTCTGTTTCTCTTGTTTTGTGATTCTGAGGATTGAACCCAGGGGCTTTCTACTTTGTTATTGTCAATGCTATTTTGAAACAGGATTTTATCATATTGTCTAGACTGACTTTAAACTTGTGATCCTCCTGCATCAGCTTCTCCAGTAGCTGGGGTTGTAGGCATGTGCCACCATGCCTGGTGTGATACAGATTCTGCCAGAATTTGGTTAATTTACAAGGTGCTCCCCTGACAGGAAACTACTTGCTTAGAATTATGTGATTGTTCCCTTGATGAGTGGTATGGCTTGACTTGATCTTACCAAGAATATAATTTGAAGCTGTAATTCCTATTAACTCACTATAATCTGCAAACAGTTTTTGCCGACAATCTAGTTAGGATGAAGTCCATAGTACAGGCCATAATCCAATGAGGGGTATCCTTATTAAGAGGGATTTAGACATAGACACACAGAGTGAAGATGTTATAAAGATGTACATGGGGCAGGGCACTGTGAAGAAGGATCAGGTGAATTAGCTAGAAGCCAAGGGACACCATGGACTGTGACCACTAACAAGCTCTGAGGAGGTAAAGAAGCACTTGTCTGCAGCCCGTGGGGGAGCCTGGCCCTGTCGGCATTCTGATTGCAGATTTCTGTGACAGAATACACTTCTGTTGTTTTAAAATACCCAGTGTGTAGCCCTTTGTTGCTGAAGCTCTGGTGAGATTTTCAACCCTGTGGATGGCTCAGAATGAGTACAAATGTTGTGAAGAAAATCAGACCCATGGTGTCACTATTGTGTAAAATCTGAGGATGACTAGGGCATATTGGTATTCGTTTTAGCCAACTAATTTGTGCATGTTAGGATTTGCCGACACCCTCTCTCCTCCAAAGCAGAGCTGTCGCAAGCCCAAGTTCATTTAAAAAGGGATCACAGGAAACAGAGCTAGAACAGTAAAACTAGTGCATAATTGAGTTAGGCATTTCTGGGTGCAACTGAGGCTTCATCCTCTGGGCATCTCTAAGGAACTGTGCAGTGTGATGTCTGTGGAAAGAGTGGTCGACAGACTTCATCCACGGGCTTTTCTCATGAATCCTCTTCCAGGATATCCAGCCCTTTCCACTTTTAGGACTGAACACGTGTGAATGTAGAGCAGTTCATGGAGATCCATTGCAATGATGCCTGTGAAGCAAAATGAGAATAAAAACAAAAGATACTAAGGATAAGAAGTACTTCCAGGCCTTTGCAGCAAGAAGCTGGTTGCCATGGCAATGACTGAAATGAAAAGTGAGGTGAACAGAGGTGAATTAGAATGCAATGGGGACCCAAAAGTTTTTGGAAAACTTGGCTACTCAGAATGCTCAGCAATCAGTTTAGATTTTAAACTAAAAATTGCAAGAGAATCTTAGTCTATAAATAGCATTGGCACATTCAGTAGAACTTCATCACCATATTTACAAACCTAATTTATTAGATTTGCAAGAAGTATTTAAGTACTTAGGAAAGCTATTTGACTAACCAGATAACTGAATTAATTTCTTTTTTGTTGTTGTTTGTATTTTTTGAGACAGGGTCTCACATTTGTAGTTCAGGCTGGCCCTGAGCTCAGCCTTGAACTCATAGTAATTCTCCTGCCTCTGCCTCCCAAGTGCTGGGATTACAGGTGCGAGCCACAACGCCCAGCATTGTGGTATGTGGCTACCAGGGATTGAACCCAGGCCCTTGTACTTGCAAGGCAGGCCCCGGAACCACTGAGCTAAATCCCCGGCTCAATTGAATTAATTTCAATTAATTCAATTTCAATCAGGATATTGGTTATACTGAACTTATAAATACAGTTAAAATGCGCAAATGAATTTAAATTATACAAGTCTTCTTAAACATTATTGTGGAAATTTGCAAGATTTCCAAATAGAATCTTATTTCTAAATCGAATTTAAAAGCTTAGGGAACACTGGAAGTTGGCATTCATTTCTGTAATACCTGGAATAGTAACTTGAAGTACCAAAGTATTTCCAGAATATTCTTTTCTGTACAGAAAAAGTTGCCCCTATACGCAACACCCAGTGCTTACAACTTACAGGAGAATTTTAATTTGGTTCACAGTTCAGCAGATTTAGTGATGAGGTGCTGGCTCCAAGGCAGAAATATGGCAGAAGCCTGTGGTGAAGAAGTACCGAGATTATGGTGGCCAGGAAGCAGAGCAGGAGACCCGGCCGGAGAACGGTGAGGGAAAATATATAGTCCTAAAGGCCATTCTTCTTTGCTCCACCCAGGCACTAGTGTTTCTTATTCCAACGAAGTTAACCACAGGGGACTAATGGTACAAAGTATCCAGTTAGTTTGCAGACTTTTATATTACTTAGAATTCTTGGATGTAGACAACAGAAATGCATTCTGGGAAGGCAAAGGGAATTTTTTTGTAAGGACCCTGGACAGCTCAGTGAACCAATGAGACGAGATCCAGTCTCTGAAATGGACAGGAATGATATTTGTTTAGGCAAGGCACGGCCTGTTCCAGGCATTTCTGGGGTGGGTGTCTGAGGCAGCAAAACCTATGAAAAGGCTGCAGGAGCTGGCTGTCACCACCATGGAGACTAACCTTCCACTGGGGGAAGTAAAGGGTGAGCAAGAGGCTGTCTTGCCGGGTGTTGTTCTTCTCCCACTCTCGGGTCTGCAGCACCGCAGCATCTTAGTCCCTGCCCCATTCCCTGCTGCCAGAATGACGGACCCAAACACTTTGTCCTGACATGCCTTTCTTCTCCTCCCCTGGTGCCACTCAGCACCTTCATCTGGGTTCTGGTATTGTTCTGTTCCTGCACAACAGTGCCCTTAGTACCCACTGGGATGCAAGAGCAAACATATCATTATGTCACAGACACTAAGGGTCAGGAAGTCAGACAGAGTGCAGAGGGAAAGGCTTTCTCTGCACCTCCGGGTCTGAGAAGACTCTGTGAGCCTCATGAGTGGCTCTTTGCTACATATCTGGTATGATCTTCTCTGTGGATTCAGCTGGGGCTGTCACCCAGCAGGCATGAGGTCTGTCCAGGACGATGGACTTTGCATAGTGAAAATTCTCACAAGGAGGCTCAGTTCTCCAGACGTGTACTCCATGAGTGAAACAGACACTTCCTGGAACAGCTTCCCCACCTCAGTCAGGGTCGCTTTTATGCTCGACCAGCCAAGCCATCACAAGCTCACTCAGGTTCAAGGGAAAGGGATATATATACACTCCATTTCTTCACGGGGGACTGTTTTAAGAATCTAAAGCCATGGTTTAAAACCAGTAGTCTCTTGTTCCTCTGAGCTTTTACACTGACAAGTTATAGTGCCAGAGCCTCTGTGAATCACAACTGTTCCAAGAGCTGTCCGTGAGAAATTGATCTGAAATTGTAACTGCATCCCTCCCCAGGGTGCCACTGTCATCGGCTTACTGTGACACCGATCCTCTCCCTTGGGACGAATGGAGGGGGATTGGGTTAACCAAAGGATCTGGGCTGGTCCCCTGTAGCCAGTGACTTCATCACATCCATATATCTGATGTACATTAATTTTCTATGTGCAATTTGACATGAAAAAATTTGGGATGTACTGTACTTCTTGCAGGCATGAACTTTATTTGTGTTCTTTATCACTGTTCTCCATGGTGCCTGGCACATGGCAGGTGTGCAAGAAATACTTGTTGAGTGAGTGAGTG
Organism: Petromus typicus; assembly: GCA_004026965.1. Lineage (NCBI taxonomy): Eukaryota > Metazoa > Chordata > Mammalia > Rodentia > Petromuridae > Petromus > Petromus typicus. Next base: position 22,589 of record PVIR01008651.1, read on the forward strand.
AGAGAATGAATGAAAGACTTCTTTCTACCTCCACAAGTTAGATGCATCTTTGTGGCTCTGTCCAACTTCCTCTGTCAGGAAGGACCATTCATTGGCCGTTACCAGAAACACCCTCAGCTGGTAGAGACACTTTTCCTTACCGCAGGTCCTCAGCTCCAGGAGTGCAATCCTTTCATTACTAGATCCTAGAGTTCTGCATTCTTCTCACAGCCTGGACTCACCCCAGCCCTTGGGGTTCTCCTCTGGAACTTCCTGCTTGCCTCATGGGAAGAGGCCACAAGAGGGAATCCACTCTGCAGACTCAGGTTCTCTCTACAGGGCAGGGCACGAGGTGAAGGTGACTCACGTTGCTTTGGGACAGGCACGTTGCCTGCATTCCCAGCCCTCCAGCCAGCCCTGAGGGTGTATGTATAATAGATTATTTGTTCTCAAGAAATAATTCTAGGGATTCCCATCTCCCAGAGCCATGAAAGTTGAGTGGTCTAATCCAAGATCTCAGCTGTGAGAATGGCTTCAGGCCAACACTGGTGGAATTCTCAGTTGTCTGGTAGCCTCCAGATGTCCTCGTTGTCCCTGTCGAGCTAGAGGATCACGTTCGAACCTCCTCTTCAATGCAGCATGACTGGCACAAACTCAGTTTCTCTTGCTCTCAAACTGAATTTGTTCCTGCTCATTTAGGCCCTGTCCAGGTTGCCATGCTGGGTCCACAAGAGGCAAAAGCAGATGGTGCTCAAGGCACAAATGGCTGCGTGTGGCTGAAGTGCTCGGGCAGAGACAGCCAGCACGGGAGAGGAGCAGTGCAGCTTCCCTGTGGGCGCTGACTTTCTCCATCTCTCTGCTTCTCTCCATCTCTAGGTTTCCATGTGATGGGTGTATTGTGCGTGTGTCCAGATACACATCTGCTCCTGGTCTCCAAAAAGGCAGGGGAATCATGCTGTTGGAGACACTCATTAGGGCCACAGCTCAGGAACATTCTAAGTCAGGAAAACAAGCCTCTGGCAGCTTGTACAGATGAGGTAGGTGGAAATACAATGTCACCATTCCGGGCAGAAGTCTCTTCTTTCTGTTCTGCTGTTCTCCCAGGCCTCTGCTTTTCCTCTTGTCACCCTGCACTGCCTCCCTCCCTCTCCTTGGTTATTTAATCTCTGGATAAGTTCCCATCTTTGCTCCCTCTCCAGCTCTTTTAGAAGCCTCTCCTCTCCTTGCTCTTAGCCCTTCTGAGAAGACCTAGGGCCAGAGGATCTTTTCCTTCCTTTAAGATGAACTTTACTGAGGTACAAGTGACTGATAAGGTTGAAATCTTCTGGTTTCAGGGCCCTAGTTGTATGGGCTCTTGATGGCATCTTCAAGGGGTCAGGTTTCCAGAAGTGGGGCTTCCTGCCCTGCCCTGCTGTCGACAGGTTTGCGTTCTGTTTGGAGTTCTTAAGTCTCTGAGAATCCTGCATCCAAGGCAGCCCAGCTCCAAGTTCAGCTCAGTAAAGTATTTAGAAGACCAGAGCAATGATGGCTTAGTGAGCCCGAAGAAGGACGCGCTGCTCCTTCCAGCTGGGACCGGAGGTCGGTCACACCAGACAGGATACTTTCTTCCTGAGGGTCTTTTGTCTTTGGTCAGTACAGCCAGGTGTCTTTATTGTGGCTTTTTCCCCAGGCCTTGGTCCTTCCTAGCCTGTCACCCCCACCTACTATTCCTTGTGCTTCCTAGTAATTTGATCAGCCATTTGATCCAGTTTTCTGGTCCATGTCTTCCCAGAAGTGGCAGATGGAAAGCATCAGAGTCCCCGTGGGAACTCTTGCCCATGGGCATACTGGAAGCACAGAATCAGCTGAGCTTGGTAAATTTCCCTTCCCTTTACCTGGCTGGGCATTGGCAGGAGTAGATCAGTTGTGCCCTGGTTCACTGTGATACCCCAACTCCAGGATAGCCCATAGTGGGCATACATTGGATAAATAATGTCCAGCCAGCCTGGGGCTCATGTTGCAAAGGAAATTTTTCCACAGAAAGCTCTTGCGGGCAGTTGGCACCATCCACAAGTGTGTATTGACCTTAACTCCTTCCTGTCGAGGAATCCTTCACACCATGTGTAAGTGATGAACGCTGTAAGATTCTGTACCCCATCTAGGCCCATGGTCACATGGAATGGATAAAATTTCAATAAGACACAGTTCATTCCCTATGATGTACATGGATGAGTGAATGCTGTGAGACGAAGGACCTAGAACTCCAATCTCCTGAGCCACCACCACACATACATCCCAGACTTCTGTCTCAGTTGACCTGGGCTTCTGTAAGAAAATATCATTAATTGGGTGGATTGTAGACAATAAAAATTTATTTCTGAGCAGAGAAGTCCAAGGTCAAGGAGGATTCAGTGTCCAATGGTGGCCTCCTGTCTCTCTTGTGGTTCTGTGGGTCAAACCCAGGGCCTGACCTGTGCTAGGCAGGTGTGCCACTGCTGAGCTGCATTCCCAGCCCTGAGGAGCTACCTTCTGGCTCAGGCTGTAACAAGAAACCTAAAAGCTGGGCCTGCAGATGCTCAATGGGCAGCTAAAAAAGCAGGATAAAACTTGGCTTCTCCACTTTCACTTTTTGTGTGCTTTAGTACCTTAAACCTTTGGGTCAGATCCTGGTTTAACTCTGTGTATGTATATACTCATCAGGTATGGAGTCCTGTAATGCAAAGTTTATTAGCCCTAAATTTACTCAGCTTATCTCATTTCCCTTCAAGACTGAGGACATCAAGATAAGGGTAAGCAAAGTAATTTCCAGGAACATCCAATTTGCCAGGTTTTACAATGTCTAGTTCCAGACCCTCTCTGGAGCAGTGCCTAGAGGACAACGGACATTGTCCTGAACACATCATCACGCCAGGAGGGTTCCAGGAAAGGCCAAGCTCGCAGACCCCATGTGAGGTCACTCTCCTCCCCGAGGGGGTTGCAATTACCCTGTAAGGAGAGCTGAGGCTGTACACCTCACCCCACTGCCAAGCAAAAACACATATCTAACAGAAACCAAATTGCTCCTCAGGCAACAGGGACTCCAGGGCAGACGCTGTGAAACCAGAACTGAGATGATAATCAGTAGACTCCAGCCCATCGCCCCCATCCAGTCCTTTTCTTTGTTAGTGGGCGGGTCTGATCGAAGTCAGAATTGTGTCCCCCTTTAATCCCTCACTTTCTCTTACTTCCCCTTTTCCTCTTGCTTTCCAATAAAAGCCTTCCTCCCCTGTAAATTCATGTGCATTGCCTCAAGTTTGATTTCCATTATTTTGAAGGTCCTTCAGCAGGGCTTACTGTTTTCTACTTCCTGCCCTATTCCCATCCCTGAAAGCCCTCAGGACGGGATACACAAAGGTCAAGGGTGTGGGGGCAGGTGAAGCATAGGTGCAAAATGCCCTGGTAGAAACCTGCAGTGACCTCTCTCTGGGGCTGCTTCACCCTGGGGTGGTCTGCTGATGGCTTTTCCTTCTCATTTGATTGTCGAGGGGAGGAGAGTGACAAGCCTCAGATCTTATTTTGGCAGTCAGAGTCCCTCCAAAGGACCCCACCTCTCAGAGGGACCCCACTCATCTTTCCTGGACTTCTGCAGTGGCTCTGAGAACAGCCTGGATCCCCCTGTGCATTCTCTCGGGTCCCCTGAGGAAACCAGTGTAGATTCAATGCTAGGTGCTTTACACAGATGAGTTAGAAAGAGTAAGGCAAAGAGCCTGCTGTGTTGCCTTCAACACACTCCATATTCAGTAATGTCATGTCAGTTCAGGCTCCTCCGAATTGCAGGTTATGTCTTAGCTGCTTTCTTGTTACTGGGACAAAATACTCAGCACCCATAACTTAAAGAAGGAAAAGTTCATGTTGGTATATAGTTTGTAGAGGTTTCAGTCTACAGGCTGGCTGTCTCCAAGGTAGGACAACCTGGCACAGGACGCTGTTTATGGTATGATGCCAGGAAACAGAGAGATATCAAGACAGAGATAAACCTGTCCAGGCCATAGCCCCAGGGACCTGCCTCCACCTTCCAGGTTTCTCCTCCCAAATCACATTTAGATCTAAACTGGTCAGTGGACTAAACTTATCACTGCAGAGTATTAGTCACCCTCAAATCAGTGACCCCTCAAAGCCCCATCTGTGAAAACAAGAGGCTTTGGTGAGACGTCCAGGCATAAACCATAGCAGAGAGCTGTTTAAATCAAGGTCTTTGTCACTGAAGTGTGAGGGTTTGTCACCAAGGCTCAGGCTGTTTCTAACCCATCATGTCTTCAGTTCTACTTTGGCCTCCTGTGCTGCAAGTCATGTGAACACAGTTTCAACGAGCATCAGACTTTGCAAGGAAGGTCAGAGGCTGGCTGTCGTTCCAGGAACAAGGGTGGCCCAGGGACAGAAGGTGAGATGGGGGACCAAGTGGGTCATCCCTGACTCTCAACTCTTCCTTCTGTCACCATCCTTCTTGCTTTTGGTCCAAGGACAGTGTCCAGATGGGACCATCTGCAGTGCAACTTAGGTACAGTGTGGAACAGCCCAGCTCTTGGCTGCATGGGGACCTCCTCGCCAATTGCTCCAGGCCAATCGGGGAGAATGCTACTTGTCTACAAATTTTCCCACCAAAGAATTCCCCACCTAGTCTTAGATTCAGACCTTGATGGCAGCACACACAAATATCCCACTGGTCATCCTCTTTTGTCTTTTACTTTGCCAGTAACTTGTCACTACATCAGAAAGGGAAGCCTGGGGCCTGGGCAAGTCATGCACCTGGGCACCAGCCAGGACTCGCCCCAGGGCTGAGACTTAGTTGATGGAAGATGGGACCAGCTGACACTGAGAGTGGAGGATTCAGAGCTTGGCTCCGATGTCAGCTCGCCCTGCTCTACTTCTGGCCATGAATATTGATCTGTCACCCCACTGGTTTGTACAGTGTTTCTCTCAGGTCGGGCCAATCAAAGTGATTGAAAAAGCCCTGGGAAGATGGGAGATGATTGGCTAGAGGCTTAGAGGAGGGAGAAAAGAGAAGGAACATTAAAATCACGCAAAACAATTTGTAAGTTTTCCCAGCAAGCAGCCAGCAGTTTTCCAGCAAGGACGCTTTGCTCTGATCTGTGCTGGCTATGGAGCAGGATTCCTGCATTGCCCTTCCAAGTCAGAGCTGCTGCAGGTGGCTGGAGAGACAAGGGACCAGCTGGTGGGCTGGAAGATAATAGTCCTCTCAGCCAGGATCCTGTTCATAAAACTTTCAGCTCAGCTTCGCAGAACCTCTCTGCTTTCCCTTCATCAAGTCAACAGACTTTTCAGCAGTCTGCACAGCAGGGCCTCGGCGCAGAGAGGGAGGGCGTCCTGGCACTCAGAGGCCTGTGGAGAGGGCCCAGACAGGAGAGCACTTGCTGGAGGGGACAGAATCCTTCCGTCTTCCTTTGTCTAATAAGCTAGGCAGAGCCTCGGAGTGGGAGAGGGAGAGGCAGCAGGAAGTGAAGTGGTTGTCTTTGTGTGGTGTGTCAGGGCCTCTGGGTCAGCATCACCGTTGGTGCTTGCAGCCAGCTCAGCCAGTCACTGCCACTGGACAACATGGCCAGGTGTCTCCCACAGCCTGGGCTGAAGAAGGAAGAAGCCTTTATGTGGCCTAAGGTGGCTTCTTTGGGGACAGTGAGGTGGCCTTGGTGGCTTTAGGGATTATTAGAAGAGGAATTGGGTGGGCTGGAAGTCAGGTAAAGTGTCAGTTAGCTTTCTAGCACTGTAAGAAATACCTGAGACAGTTAGCTCACAAAGAGAAAAGGTTTATTTGGTTTACAGTTTTAGAAGTTCTGGTCCATGGTAGGCTGGTCTTGATGCTTGTGGGCTGGTGAGCAGGTAGTACACTGGAACAGAGCACATACATGGCAGAGGACAATTGCTGGCTTCATGGGGGGAAGAAAATGAACTGAATAAGAATATGAAGAAAAAATGAAGAAAGAAAGGAAGAAAGAACGAAAGAAAGAAAAAGAGAAAGAATGGAAAGAAGGAAAAGAAAGAAGGAAGAGAGAGCTGGGGTCCCTAAATTCTCTTCCTGGAACCTAGAAACCACCATTAGGCTCCACCCCTTAAAGGCTTTGCCACCTCCCCTGGGTCAATAAATTGTAATGATTGAGCTGCTTTCTGGGGAAAGATTTTTTAAAACAGAATTCTTTCCTTTCTAATATTTTCTCTTTTTTTCCCCTGAGGCTAGAACCAGGGACCTTCTCTGAGCTATACTTCTAACCCTTTTAATTTATTTTGAGACGGGGCCTTGCTAAACTGTCCTAGCTGGGCTGGAACTTGTGATCCTTCCTGCTTTGACCTCCCAGAGTGCTGGGGTTACAGGTGAGCCCCACCACTGTAATCTTTTCTGCCCTAATCTTCCACCCCATTTCTTCCTCATAGTCTTCTGATTTCTAGAGAAGTCTCCTAATTGCCCCTTCTCTCCTCACTTCATAGGAATTAACTGGCAGAAAAGCACCGCATGGGCCTGAAAAGAAAATGCAGAGGCTGACCCCAGGAAGCTGAGGTCACATTCCTTTCAGTGAGGAAGAAGAGGAACCGAAAACAGCACCTCGAGGAAAGCAGCACAGCTCTGAAGACCCCCCCCCCGCCCCCAGCATGGGGATTTCTTGCCATTTTCTCACCATGCCCTGCCCCCTCTCCTGTAAAAGCCATTTGTGCCCCGAGCCTCCCAAGACAGAGATTTGAGTTGACAAAGAATCCCTATATCTTCTTCTGGGCCAGCTCTGACTAAACCTATTTTCTCCCGCTAATTTCTGTCTCCTGAGTCTTTTTGTTGAACAGAGAGCAGTAAGAACTTTACAGTCTGGGGACAGAGCCTTTACCACACAGGTGTTCCGGGCATGCTTAAGGCCCAAATGATAGCAGGTCATGACAAGCGTCAAAAGAGATGCTACAGGTAAATCAAACATTGCAGAGTTGATTTAAGCAAAGCGAAATTCAGGAACTCGGCAGCACTCAGAAAAAAGAGACTCTGAGAGCTCAGTTCTAGCAGGGCAAGCAGTGAGCTTTTATAGCCTGGGTGCAGAAGCCATCACTTGATCGACCGCATTTGGGTGTTTGCCTAGTGTGCATGTGATCTGCTGGATGGTTTCTAGTTTGATGCTTGTTGGCTCTTCTTCCCTCCTCCTTCCCTTCTTTCCTTCCTTCTTTCTGTAGTACTGAGGAGTGAACCCAGGGCTTTCACCCTGAGCCACCTCCTCAGCTTGTTTAAATTTGAGACCATCTTACCACATTGCTAAGTGTCCCAGGCTGGGCTCAAACTTCTGATCCTCCTGTGCTGGCAGCTTCTGATCATTTACTCTTAAATTTCATTTTACTGTTTTAACTTGTGCCTCAGTGTCCTTGTGTAGGAACCCAAGGTGCTAGAGCTGTCTCAGCCCAGTGGCCTCCCAAATGATTTTTAAACTCATGTTAAAAAGAGCTGAAGAAGCTGGACATGGTGTCAAACGTCTGTCATCCCGGGCTGAGGAAGGCTGAGGCAGGAGAATTTCAAGTTGGAGGTCAGCTTGGGCAAATCACAGGCCACCTAGAAAAATTCTATGAAGAAGAAGAAGAAGAAGAGAAGGAGGAGGAGGAGAAGGAGGAGGAAAAGGAAGAGGAGGAGGAAGAAGAAGAGAAGGAAGAGGAGGAGAAGGAGAAGGAGGAGAAGGAGAAGCAGCAGCAAAAGAGGTGCTACATTCATTGTTCTTACACCATAAGGCTGTTTAGCTCCAGACCTGAGAAATACACCAATATAGATTTAAAAGGAGAAATCAGGGGTTAGGAGTCATTGTGGGTCAGTCAAGGGAGGGCATAGGGTCATCACTGAAAGTCCACTGACAAGCTGAAGGTTGGTAGCACCCAAGCCAGGGAGCTGATGAGATGGAAGAGAAAAAAAAGAAAGGAGACAAAGAAAACTGTACTTAAAAATTATACGTTTTAGAAAAACTGCACCTTTAAAATATAGAAGTACTCAAGTCTTTTTTCCCTTGTAGACAACTCACTAAAAAACAAATCCCTAAGGGTCTTTTAAGTAGGCTGTAAATTGGATTCTGAGCCTGTGCTTTTTGCCTGTATATTGGTGCTCTTCTGGCTCCCTCCCTCTTCCCCCCTCCCCTTCCTCTCCCCTCCCCCTCACCTCCCTCTCCCTCCTTCTCCCTCTCTCATACTCCCCTCTAGTACTTCAAGCAGGAATCCTAGTGGCCAGTGAATCTCAGTTTCAAGTACATGTAAATGCTTTGCATTCTAATGTGGCCCTAGACAGATGCCTCCTGATCTCCTCCTTGAAGAGCCCCCAGGGTCACAGCATATGCCCAGCTCCAGGCCACAGTGCACCTTGCTCTCGAGGGGTGGGCCTCATCTCTTCCCCCTGAGCATGTGTCTTTAAACCTCTGCCTAATAAAACATTTTATGCCTTTTACTGACACATTTGGAATATTATTTTCAGTGATACAAATAAGAGAAACTTCAACTTATTTCCGGGGTGGGATGAGTAGTTCACGTCTCCTTGAACCCTGTCTGGTGATGGTGATGGCTGAGGACTAAATTCCGGAAAAAGTCATGGCCGAGCAGAGGGGCACAGCCAGGTACAGGCTGCTCCTCCCCCACCTGCATCCATCCTGCGCTCAGCCTTCTGCAAAGTTCTGCCTTGGGGCATGGTCACTCCTGGACAACCTGACTCCTCATCCTGAGGGAGAGATGTTTCCCTAGAAAGCCTTTCCCTGTGGAAATTCATCCAGCAGCTATTCTTGGCTCACACTCCAGGGCTTTCCTGGAATATTCAGTGCCCTCCCCTCAGGCTTTATCTTCCTTCCAGGAAAGATTCTGACACAAACCTTGTGCTCATCTTGTCTAAATGGCCGGAGTGCTGTCCCTTTCTCTGCAGCCAGCCTCAGGCTAGCTGAACTGGGAAATCACCTGAGTCAATGAAAGGTGCTTCCCTTCCGGGGAACACGACTGCACGCCATCTCAATGGGATGGCTGTGACGAAGAGGGAATGGTGGGAGGCCAAGGGAGGAAGTCTGTGTAGGGATCCATTATTCCCCTTTTAGGAGCACCTACTACTCTCACCGGAGGTCTAGTGCAGACTGCCCGACCAAGTCTTTAAGGGATGAAGTTTTATTTGTGCAATTCTCACATACCCAGATCTCTGTACTTAGGAGTTCCATCCTTTTTGACCTGATTTGGAAGCCCAGGGACATGAGAGTGAGGAGGCTCACCCTTCCCCACCCCCCTTAAATCAATGGACACCCTTGGCAACAGCTCCTTCCACTTTGATGTCAGGTTAGAATTTCCTCTGGGTGTACAAGGCAGACAGATCTCATTGTCGAGTATAATAAATAAATCACATCTCAGAGCCATGAGTCTGAAAAGTAAAATGCAGTGTCTGGCACCATGCAAGATAAAATAAATTACTGGTAATCTGGTGAGCAGGTCATCTTCATTTTCCAGTCTGTCTGGCAACTTCAGGATTGATTTCACTGAACTCAGATGAAGTAAAAGGACATTTAGGTTCTGGGCTTTGAAGGGAATGAAAGTAGTTGGATGAAGAGATGAGGTAAGATACCCTTTTGCACAAGGGCCCAAGAGAAGAGCTGTCGTTCGTGGCTTCCTACAGCGTAAGGGCTGTTCCTCAAGAGGCCCTGCTACTTGCCCCTGACTTTGAGAGACAGTATTGTATCTACTGTCTAAAAAAGACTACTTTTGATTTTCTTTAGAGATATTTGAGTTTGCAAATGCTCTTTAAGGAGCCACACTTTTATAGTTGACTTGAAAGACCTGTCCCATAAAGGTTACATAAGGCCTGACATTAAACTATAAGAACCCCTCCTTTAGTTGTGGAAGATGAAGACGCCAATACAATGAAATATTTTCATAAAGGATACAGGCTGTAGTCAGCTGATAGCATTCTAGAATTGTATGGTCCAGTATTAATATAATGTAGGCCGCAGATGCAATTTAAGTTTTTATATTAGCCTGTACATTAAAAAAAAATTGAGGTCAGATTTTAATAGTTAAATTAATATAGGGCGGGGGAGTTAGCTCAGTGGTTCCGGTGCCTGTCTTGCAAGCGCAAGGGCCTGGGTTCGATTCCCCAGTAACCACATAACAATACTGGGTGTGGAGACCCACACCCAAAAGCAACCAGTACCACATACCACGGTGCCGGGCGTGGTGGCTCACGCCTATAATCCCAGCACTCGGGAGGCAGAGGCAGGAGGATTGTGATGTGAGTTTGAGGCTGAGCTCAGGGCCAGCCTGAACCACAAAGCGAGACCCTGTCTCCAAAAACCTAAAAAAAAAAAAAAGTTAAATTAATATTGACAACTGGGCTAGATTAAGAGACTCCTTATAAAGGTGGCTTGATTGTGAGGGGTGCTGAATTCATCACTGGGTTAATTCTAATGATTATAGCTCATTGTGTTATTAGGAAATGGGCCTCAGCCAGAGAAGGTGGGTCATTGGGGTGTGCCTGTGAAAGGCATATCACTTACCGGTGCTCTCCATCTGTGCGTTGCCTCCTGGCTGCCGTGAGGTGAGTGGCTTTGCTCCGCCACACCCTTCTGTCATGATGTTTCTGTGTTGGAGCTGGCTAGTCATGGACTGCACCCTCAAAAACCACAAGCCAAATAAATCTCTCCTTGTGTAAACTGGGGGGATTCAGCATCCTATTCTAACAATGGAAAAACTGACTCCACACATATTTATAAATTCAATTTTTCTTTTGTTAATCTAGGTTTATTTTTAGGGCTTGTTATAGTTTGTATTTATCCGGTTGTCCCCCAAAGCCTCATGGCCTCAGAGGCAGGGCTTGTGAAAGGCAGGTAGGTTACGAGGGACTAGAGCTGACTGGCTATTAAGAGGTGGGGTCTGGTGATGGGTCCCTGGGGATGTGACTAGAATGGCTTATCTCCCTCTTAGTGCTTCCCGGCTGCATTAAGATGAGCAGCTTTTCTCTGCCCGGGCTCTTCTGCCATGCAAGGAGGGAAACTTCTGAAACTCAAGCCAAAATAAACCTCTTCTCCTCTGAACTATCAGGTATTTAGTCTCTGTAAAGAGGAGAATGACTAATGACTTGCTAGAAAATAGTGGATAGAGGAAAATGTTTTTCTTTCTTTAAATAATATGTCTCAATTCTTACTTGTGACATTTTAATTGCTTGCTAGCCACGGTTAGCCATTGCTACTGGATTGGACAGCAAAGAGTGTTTCAAAGCAGGTAAGTGTATTCTGGGGAGCAAGTATGACCCTTCCTCTCCTCCAGCTAATTCTAAGCCATGCTGTCTTTAAGGGAGAGGGATCGCTTAGAACAGGACAAAAGAACAAAGTAGTGATTCCTCCATTCTCCTCTTCCACCAGAGCTTCTTTGACTCTTTATGTTGAGGAAGTAATAAGTTGGAAACCATGAGGCTATGGGGCTTGCAGGTGGATTTTTCTGGATAGCGTCTATCCTCTCTAAGCAAATGCAAAGGCGGGAAACCCTGAAGATACTAATGCTAAGAAGGACTTGAAAAAGGAGGAGTGAGATTCTTCTCAAGAAGGGCTAAGGGTTCCACAAACATCTCATAAAACAGGTGGGAGGGAGAGGCTAGCTGGAGCACTCTCAGTATTATCTGAGCACTCTCAGATAATACAAAATTCGAGAGACACTCTGAGGGGAAGGAGGAGGTGAAGAGACGCCACTCCGGACTCTGAGACACAAATACTCACTGTGGTGTGAAGTTTTTGCTCATGCGCTTGAAGAGACTCTGTTCTTTGCAATAAAAGGCATAACGCAAGGCAAAAATATGCCCTTGGGGGCCCAGGCATGGGACGGAGTTTATCAATAGTACGTGTTAGAGAGCAGGATGAACCTGCAGGATCCCACAGAGCTTCTGGGAGCCCTGATAGTGACCGTGGCAGGCAGGAAGCAGAGCAAGATGGCAGAGGAGAAAGAAACGTGACTGACCGGCTTTCCCGTAAGACTATTGATCTTTTCCTTAACAAAAGTGCAAATGTAGGCAGTCCTAGGGCTGACTCGCCTTTAATACACTGTTCCAGGAGAGAGTGCGATGTACCTACCTCGAGTCAGGTGTGCACCCTGGTTGTGTTACTGCACAGGGTTTGGGGGGCTGAGCAGAGCACAGACCTGTATGTGGGGCCTTCCCTGCAGGGTGGGGGAGACCGATACACTTTTCAGGGAATGTTGTGTGGGCCGTGCAACTGCTCCAAAGGCTAGTGCGTTCCCTAATTTTTTTTTTTTTCAGTGAGGAAGTAGATTTTTCACATTTTTTTTTTTGTGCAATATAAAAATTGGAGAGCACATTACAAGGAAAATGTTATTAGGGTCAAATTCTATGTCCACAATTTATAATTGGGCACCTCTGTTATATGCTTGCTTATTTTAATTTTTCAAACACGTAGCAGCATTTTCAAGCCAGTTCTGGTGGTGGACACCTATAATTTTACTGCTCTGAGAGGCTAAGTCACGAAGATTGCAAGTTTAAACCCATCCCAGACAATTTAAAGAGATTCTGTGTTTCTAAATTAAAAAAAAAAAGTGCTGGGAATGTAACTCTCAGTGTGAAGCTGATTCAGTCCTCAGTAACACACACACACACGCACACACATACATACACACACACAACGTGCACACACACACCACATGTAGTGTTTTCTATAAGTCAGATGTTTGTCCAGTGATACATATATTTTAACTTATCTGACCCTTACAATGATGCTATGAAGTAAGCAATGTTATTCTTCCTGTTCTGTGAGTGAGAGAACTAAGATATAGAAAAGTTATGCAGCCCGCCCGGCTCTCACAGCTGGTCAGTGAGGGACTGGGAATCTCTACTGGCCTTGGTCCCACGTTTCCATGTCCCGTGACTTTGGATAAATTATTTAGCTTCTTGGTGCCTCAGTTTCCTCATCTGTAAGTGGAGTAGAATACCTACCTCCCAGATGTGGGGAGGAAAATGGGAGGGCATAAAAAACACTGCCCCTGTGGACTAGTCAGGGAGCCCCTCATCTCCTGAGAAACACGACCCGTCCTCTGATATGTCAGTGTAGCCACACATACATTTGTGTGAGTCAAGCAGACATGAGGGAGACTTATTTTAAGGAATTACAGAGGCTAACAGGTCTGAACAAAGCTGTAGCTAGGTCAGCCGGCCGGAGACCCTGGAGTAGCTGACATCACGGTCTAAGCAGGAAGGTGTCTGCTGGCAGGATTCTTTCCCACTCGGGAGAGGTTGAATCAGCCTTCAACTGATTGGAAGGAGCCCAATCACAGTACGGAGGGTGATCTTCCTGACAGGAAGTCTACTGATCTGAATACTGACTTCATCCAAAAAACACTCTCATGGAAACATCTAGAATAATATCTGACCAAGTGTCTGGGGGTCATGGCCCAGAGAGGTTTACACATCAAACTAACCATTGTACCCTCTGTTCTTACCTAGCTGGACCCTATTGTGAGGAGTTTCACCTTTGCTATCTACCTGCTTCTAGAGCCTTTGCGCTGGGCTACCTTCCCAGCATTTAATTTTTTAATTTTGAGAGAGAGTCTCACTAAGTTGCTCAGGGACCCAGGCTGAGCTAAAACCTGAACTCCTCCTTCCTCAGCCTCTCAGAGAGAGCTGGCATGATGGGTGTGATTGACCATGCCCAGCCTTTGCACGCCATGTGAAATTTTCTGAAGGTTGGAGCTGAGACATGGCTCACCCTGGCTGTTGGCAACTTCCTGTTCACCTTGCCTCCTCCTCATGTGATTGTCTTTCAGGCAGCTGCACAGCGACACAGGGCTCCCCGGACCTCAGCATCCCGAAGGCCTCAGCTCTGTGCCGTAGAACAGCGCTGGGGGAACTGTTACCCATCAGCATGTGGCACAGTCACCCCAGTGGTAACACAACCATGCCAACAGAAGGAGCAGTGAGCCAGCTTGCAAATGTGCTGACAGCCTTAGTATCCATAAGCAGAAGGTAATTAAGAATAAGAGGAATCTCAGGTGTTAGAACTTCTCTGCCTTAGCTGGCATGCTTTTAATTATTATATTTTAATAATGCGACATACGTTTAAAAGTATGTGGGTTTGTTGGACCAAATAAGGTCTCTGTTATAAATGGATGTGTGGCCTCAGCTTTGCTCTCATGTTGCCACGAGGCAAACTCTCATTCAGTTTTGGAATTGCAAGAGATCCATAGAGACTTAAGGTCACTGTACAGCACAGGGTTAACTCAGGGGGACTTGGCTGCTCCAATCCTGTACATTCTTGTCTTATAGAGTCACCAAGTACAAGGGTGGTCTTGGGGACCTCTGAGAGGGTCATGTGGCTGAGGTTCTGTGGTGGGGAGCAGAGCTGCAGAGGTACATTTTGTGCAAGTCAACAATGGGAAATCAACAATGAAGGGCCTGGAACTGGACTTTGAATGGGCTCAGCAGGTAGAAACTTTGAAAGTTCTTCCACTTACACCTCAGATTATATATTTAGGCTGCTTTCTCAATTGCCCCTCTGGAGTAGGTCCTCTTTCTACTTCTTTTAGGGCCTAGTGCAACATTCTACCTGAAGAAGGTTGCCTGTCCAGGCACCGCTGAAGAGCTGCCCCTCAAGTTGCCCATGGCTGATGCAGAGTCATAAAGTTCTTCCCCCAATTCTATGGTACAATTCACACTCCAGAGCTCTTCACGGTATTGGGCTGAAGCCAGTTTCTATCCAGAGCACAGGCTTTCAGATCATTCTTCCCCAGCCATGTCTGCTTCCTGTACTCTCACTTTTCTGGGAGCATTTCTTCCATAAGTTACTTGCTCAAGAATCCTCATAGGGACTGATTTGAGGGAAGCAACCCAAGACGATGATGACCACACCTCATGGCCATTGAACTCCCCTCCCCCATTGAGTCTGAATAACAAAATAAGTTAGTGCTACATGTGGACACAGATATTAGAGGGGTCAGCTCCCGATTAGTAAATTCTCAGGCATCTGTCCGATGGGGCTCAGATGGTATTTTGGAAGGTTGGTTCCTCCAAATCTCAGGATCCTGGCAGCTTCTGTGACTAGAGAGAAGGAGCAGCCCTGGTTAACTCCAAGATGAGGTTAGAGATCCAGAGTTGAGGACATGAGGCCTTACCAGGTGACTCCGAAGTCACCTCCTGCTGACGGGTCTGTACAGAGTCCTCTCTCCCAGGTTGCCCTCCCCAGTTCCTATGTTCAGTCCCTAAAACTGGCCTTCATGAGTATGAAGGGAGGCCGGCTTGGCTCCAGGGAGTGCTTCAAGAAGAGCATCAGATAAAACTTAAACAACTGCAAGAATATATAAATGAATCTATGTTTCAATAAAATTTTATTTGGCCCATCCTGATCAAGTTTAATAATGTTTAATCAATTAAAAAAACAAGTAGTTATAACAATTTCTCTGTAATGACAATTATATATGAACTTCTGGTCAGGATCAGCAGCTGGTTCCTATACCTAAAAAGTAAAGCGACGCTCTGAGGACACATGGCACGTGAAGACTGGTATACAGTTCCTTTCAAGAAAAAAAAGAAAGCAAAGCCTAAACTCTTCATATTTACATATTTTCCATTTGAAAATCAGTCAGTGTGATTAATTGTTTTTAAATATAAGTTTCTAACATGTTGCGGGTTTCCATGTACAAATGATAGCTTGTTGACTGAACATAAGGTGCTGTGATGTGAGAAGGAACACAGCCCACGCCCTGCCCGGGGGTGTCCTCTCTTTACAAGCCAGTGAGACTTCTCATGGGTGTCTGGGGGTTGCTGCAGGACAGTAAAGAGACAGACACCAAAGGCAGAGTTCCAGGGACTGGACTGAGGCTGTGAGTGACCCCGACCCTTACCTCTGCGGAAGGCCTGAGTACTCCAAGCTCATGTTAGGAGGACCTCCTCCGGCTGTCACCTTTCCTACTTTTCTGAATGGCTAATTCACCACTGCATTTCTTTAGGGCCTCTCAGCCAGTGGGAACTGGATGGTCAAAATCGAGGGCAGCATCATGAGGGAGGGCAGGTCCCATGTGAACTCTTCCCTCCTACCATGTTCGCTCTGTGGCAGGGACCTCTTTGTCTTCCTCCAAATGAGCAATTTGTCCCGAGAACATCCTATGCCAAGATGGGTTGGAGAGGAACTCTGGGCACATGGATGGAGGCGAGTGACTGCTGTGGGGTGGAGTGGAGGGACTCCTGGAATGGCTGTCTTCAAGCTCACTGTGTTGGACATCATCTGGGGGAAGAGGATTGGGTCTTTGTGCATGTCAGGAAAGTGCATAGGGTGTGCTGGAGGTGTACGCATAGGCCTGGGTGAACGGCCATCTTTACCCAGGACCCTACACTGCTCTGCTCTGAAACAAAGATTTCAGACCATGCAGAGGTGAGGCAAATACGGGGGGTAGCAGATGAGAACATCTGAGTATTTGGGGAGCCGGTAAACATATGCTTGGAGACTAGGAGAAACTGATTCAGTTTCCAACTTAAGGGTACAAGTAGCATAGCTCTGAATTAAAGAACACCAGATGGATCAGATGTTAATGGACAGGGCACAAACATCTTGGACCAAGTCTTCTGACCAGAAAAGCCAGAGTGACTTAGCAAAGGAAGACATGATACCGGGACAGATACTGGTCCAGGGGCCAGGAAACTGGAGTTCAAGGCTCACCCTGACACTGAGTAGGCCCATGATCTTAACCAAGTCACCTCACTTCTCTGAGCCTAAGTGTCCTTTTTCAGCTGTCAGCTGAGGCTGATGGGCCAGATGGCTTCACAGCTGAGCTCGTAGGCTGCCTTTGCTCCCGGCCACCCAGCAGGACTTGCAGGCTGCTGGCTAAGACTCATCTCTTCCCCATGCCCTGCTGTTTACAAAACCCACGGCTTCTCCCTTGCTGGGAAGGGTAAGTCCCAGCCAGACTCCTGTTCAAATCCACTCCCAGAGGTTAAAGGCTGGTAATTAAGGCAGTTTAAGAAATGGACATTCCTCTTGCTCCTCGGATCCTTCACGTGTTCTGCCAACCCAAAGGCAGCAGAGAGGGGCAGAAGGGGGGGTAGAGATGCCAAGGAGGCGGGGCCCTCTGGCCAGGCCCAGCTTTCTGGGGTGGCCTCCTGCTAGAGGCCGCGAGCGCCCCCTCCGGCCTCACCACCTTTCTTTGGAGAAGGCCTCCGTCTGCACAAGGTCGCCAGGGTGTTCAGCGATGCACGCGCCATTGAGGTCGCCCAGCTTCTCCTCCGGCAGGTCCTCGGGCTTGGTGCACAGCTTCAGGGCCCGCGAGATAAACAAGTCCAAGTCGAACTGGGGACTAGCGCCCCCGTCGACCTGGGCTGGGCCACCAGGAGGGGAAGGGGACCGGCGGCGCTCGAGGCCATCGTGGGGCGGGCTGGCGCTCTCGGGCCGGCCCTGCGTGCTCTTGACCCACTGCGCGATCTCCAGGAAGAGGCTGGCCGGCTCGTCCTCACGTGCCACCGCGTCTGTCGCCGCTGCGGCTGTGGGAGGCGCGCCGGCCGCCTGCTTCCAATGGGACAGATCTAAAATGAGCTTGGGCTCAGAATAGTGGTGCGGCTTGTTGTCGCGCCACAGCAGCTTGTCCAGGTAGGACGGCGACCCCACCTTGTAGTCGCAGGAGCGCCCGTAGTCGGCCTCGAAGGCGCGCTCCATGGACGAGTGCGACTGCTCCAGGAAGCGCTCGGAGCTGCTCTGCGAGTCCTTGCGCGGGTCCACCTGCACGTCCTCGGCCAGCGGCGCCGAGCCCGCGCGCGGGTCGCGCTGCACCTCGCTGGCGTCCTGGCACCGGTCAGGCCGCCACTCCAGGTCTGACGACAGACTCACGGGGTACCTGCAGGGGCACAAGCGAGCGGTGATGGCGGCTTCCCTGCCGCCGCCCCAAGCCTGCTTTCCCTTCCTGTCTCCGTCTGCCGGGGCTCCGCGTGTCGGTGCAGGTGAAGGGAGTCGGGAAGGACTCAGAGAGCGGGACTGACTGGTCGCTCGGCTTAACCTTTCTATTCTTTCTCATTCACCCCAGTGTCTACAGATAAGGACGCACACGCACTATGTGCACTCCCCATCCTACGCAGTACTGGACTCAGCTATCCACAAACAAGCCCCTGTCCCTGGGGGCTTCCTGATGGACCCGTCAGCGAGATGCTCCTCCGGTCTGGGCTGTATGGGGACATCACCGCGGACTCTAGTTAAGTGTGGAGCTGACTGAGCCGCTCTGAGGAGGAGCCTGGGCATCTGAGTTTCTAACAGGATGCTTCCAGTGTGGGTCCTCGGACCGCACTTGTGAGTAGCAAGATGCCCACGGCTCACATCAGAATCATACCGGGGCTAAAAAATGCAGCCGCAGGCCTGCCTCGCTGTATCCCCGCTTCTGACTCGGTGGGTCATGTTTGTTAGTTCTCCCAAGGGTCAGAGAACCCTTGTCTATGGACACAGAGCAGGTGGGGCAAGCAGCAAGGTCCTAGACACCACCAGGAGGGGTCAGAGCTCCTTGGGGGTCTGCCCTCTGCCGGCTGCCCTGAGAGTGAAGTCAGGCAGCGGAGAGCACATGAAGGGCCGCTGAGCCGGCCCGCAGGCGCCAGTGTGGCCGAGTCCTCCCTCTTGGTGCCAGGTGCTCTGTGCAGTCCGGATGGTGCAGGGGAGTCAGCAGCGTCTGGCCAGCTGCTGCTTGAGCAGGAGACTCAGTGCACAGGCAAGTCAGAGACACAAGCCAAAGACAGGCACAGCTAGCTGTGCAAAGCAGGAGGCCAGGAAGCTTCAGGCTGCAGACTGACGGGAGAGATATGGGACATACGCCCATCCCCTGGGGGAGCTGCCCGAGAGCCCAGCAGGCCTCAGGTGACCTCAAACTGCAGGGATTTCTAGGAGAGAGTGTGTGCAGACCCAAACTTGGACTGCCAGAGGACGGATGCTGAGGGAACATTATCTGTAGTCTTCCCAGCACTGTCACCACCACTGCCCTACACGGGCAGAAATCGGCGTACCCAGAGGTGAAGACTGTCATGGCCTTTGTCACCCTTGTCCTTCACAGTATGAGCGAAGGTCTGGAGCACATGACAGGTTTAGTGTTGGCCGGAGCTCATGGAGAGCAGTCCTGCTATTTTTTGCCAGCGCCAACCCGCAGCCACAGCCACAGTCAGTATAGGATGGATCTTGTTAAACCAGCATGTTCTGGGCATGTTAGGGGGTGGTGTGAGGAAGGCAGCTCAGGCAGGGCAGCATGGAGGTGGCAGAAGAGTCTCCATCAATCTCTGTTTGCCAGCAACACTTGAAAACAACAATCTCCAACAACAAACCAGCGAACCTGTCCAAAAATAGCAACATGGCCTGGGCCTCCCCTCAGCGCCTCCTTAATCCGAAACCCATCATCTGTCAAATGACTAAAAAGGAGAAATTGCTCATCTGTCACTTATGTAACTAGCTGTCATTTTCCCACGGCAGCGGCAGTGGGGCTCCCAGTGAGGCCCCCTCACAGCCGTAGCACAGAGCCCTCCGCTGCTATTTCTAAACTGAGCCGCGTCTGGCACTGCCTCCCAGAATCAGCAGATGGCAATGCCCAAACGGGGAGCTGCCTGGTCTGGGAACGTCAGAACAGGAACAGATCTATGAGATCATTGTGGGCCTAGGCAGAGACAGTTTAAAAACGTACCTTCTACTCAGCACTGATTCATTGATAGTGACTTGTTGGGGACCCATGTCAATGATCCTGAGGCAAAGCCTATGTTAACAAGGAAGAGTTTTATACTACTTAGCTGGGCCCAACATGGGTAGAGTTCAGAGAGGATGCCACACGTGTTGTGTGACATCAGCCAATCTCTTGACCGTTTTGAGTTATAGCTTCCTCATCAGCATGATAATAAGGAAGCCGTCCTCGCTGGCACTCTTGGGATATGCAACTGACTTGACAAATGAGTGTTTTGTAAGTCTAAGCCCTATAGTTTTCTCTACTTGTGCTGGTGCCTTTGGCTTTGCAAGGACAAATCCCCAGTCTGCTCTGGGAATACTTAACCTTGTGCTCAGTAGTCTGAAGTGTTGGGGAGACCAAGCAGGGGCTGTGCTACACAGAAGAGGGCCCCAACACATACCTGCAGTACACGCAAGTCATTTGCTGGGAGGGTCTGCAGCAGGAAAAAGGCAGGAAGACAGGCTGGGAAGGCACTCAGTGACTACAAAACCCAGGGGGCATTGGGGAAGGACACAAAGGGCTGGAGGCAAGATGAACATGAGGGGCTAGGAGAGTGTGGACTGCACCTGTCCCAGGTGGAGAGCTGGCTCTGGCTGGTGGCCATCAGCACAATGTCATCAATCTCATCCTCGATGCGGAAGGGATGCTGCGAGGTGGGCTCGTCCTCGGGGCATGAGTACGGGCTCATGTATGGATGCTGCAGCCCCATCTCAGCGGTGAGGCGGTCCATGGGGTTAAAGGTCAAGATCTTCTCCAGAAAGTCAATGGCTGAGGAACAGAGAGGCACAGGAAAGTCGTGTGTTACACCTGCCAAGCTGAGAAGAGGACCCATGACTGGTGACGTTCCCGGCCCTGTGAGCTTTTGCCTTTGTGAAGTTATTTTTATCTCAAGCCCAGGCAGTGTGGAGAGACCAGTACACGGTTTAGTAATGAGCAGGTTATTTCTGGAAGAGGATCTGCCTCACAAATGCTCAGGTCTCGAGGGATCGGGCACTGCTGGGCAGGCTCAGCTCCAGGGGCTCAGTTCTACTGGATCCTCCGAAGTCAGGGTGGGACACACCTCCTAGGTGCTACCTGAAGGGCAGGGCAGCTGGTCATATGCTCACCCAGCCCTAGGCCTGGTCTGAGGGCTGCTGAGAGAGGGAGAAGGAACTGTAGGAGAAGCTCCAGTGAGAAAGGGAGACATGGAGGAAAAGGAGGAATTTCAGAGACAGAGGCACAGGCCTGACTGATACTCAGTGCTGAGCAGCTAGGCTGAAGTGCTGCATGGTGCCAGGAAACTTCAGTGCCTAAGATCCAGGCACTGGGCACTCTGGGCTCTGGAGACTTGGGGGAGGGACACGCAGAAGTCTTGCAGTGGTTCTTTGCCAACCCACATGGAAGCATACACTTCAGCAGCCGATGGGGCAAGAGCTGCTGTCCTTTTTCCTGAGCAGGCAGGAGCCCTTCTGCCTGGCCTCTCTCAAGGCAATGGTGGGTGGGAGGTTTGTATTCCTTCCCAGCCTGGCAGTCTTTGTACTGTTCATGCCCAGCCTGCATGGTAGGGTGAAACGGAGCTGAGCTTAGAGCCTGGGCTGCCCAGCCCCCCGCAGGCTTCCACATGGGCCTTGTGTACAGTTAACCTGCCCCTCACACCAGCTCTGGATCTCTTTGCAAGAAAAATCAATGATTCAGGAAATCAATGGATTCAGAAGGTCATCGGCATCCCAGGAGGCTGTACACAGCAGAGGATCTCTTGGCTGGAGGGTCAGGTAAGCAGCAGAAGCTTTGATCACTCCCTGAGGCCCAGGGTAGGTTGCTGAGTCTTGGCTGCAGACCAGAAAGAGGACTCACCTCATGAATTCTCAGGAGCAGAAGGATGAGGTGCTCCAAGGCAAAGCACAGCACAACAGGCCTGGCCAAGGTATTTATTCTTTGGACTTTGGACCCTTGTTGGGCCTCACTGCACCCAGATTTTAGGGCATTTCTCATATAATATGGCTTCTGTACAATCTTGTCACCTTCCTCCAGACTTAGATTCCAAACTGGACTCCTCAGAGACCTGAGTGTTCTGCAAGGATTCCTGAAGCATCTCTGGACAGTGAGGCAGGTGGGCTGGACCCTGAGCCCCTCTACCCTCCCTGTTGCATCCAGGGCACCTCCTCCCTGTTCCACGGATCTGATTTTGGTGCTTTCACCCTTTGTTAGTTCATTTCAATGATGCCTATGACCCCACGGCCAGAGCCCAGTTGAGGTAACTTTTTAAGGTGTGAGGCCGAAGGAGAACATTTGGTGAAGCTACACATTGGGAAGTGAAGCCAGCTCAGCTCGAGGGGACATCTGGTCAGTTTTAGGACCAGGTCCAGTCAATAGCCAGGCATTTGAGGCCGTCAGCCCTGCGCTTTTCTCTAATCTCTCAGCCTCACTGGCTGCATGCAGCTTTTCAAGTCCTCACTGAGTCAAGCCCTCCCAGCACTCCCAGGCAGCTTCTCTGGACTTCTTAGTATATGGGGGCTCTCCTACCCTCCTCAAATGTCAGATGCTGTAGCCTCTAGATTATGTTCCCTAATACTTACACTCATCTTTGATGGCTTCCCTCCCTACTGTCTACAGTTTAGACTGTGTCACATCCTTCCAATTTCAGTCCCTATCAGAATTTTCTAGTCACAGTGGATTAAGAAATGCTGGTGGATAAGAGCAATAAGCTTTATCTTCTAATCAGGGACCTACTCTAATTTCACCAAGGCAGTGCCACTCCTCTCGGAGCCAAGTCATCAAGGGGCTGCGGTGTGTACAGCAGTGTGGAGAGGGGTGGTGAGGGTTACTCCTCCCTGAGCGAGAATTTCTGAGAGGTGGACGCAGCTCTTGGCACATGGTGGGGCTTCTGTGGAGCATTAGGAATCGAAGTCTACATGGATGAGTGAAGACTCAAGTGCCTCCTTCCCTCCCCTCTGCATCGATGGGAAACTAAGGTAGTTTGCTGACTGAATTGCAATCAGAGCCAGAGACGTTCCAAGTCCAAGATCTTGGTTTCCTGATGGGGAAGGAACATGGCAGAGACGTGTAGCCTATACAAAGGTCTCTTTCATCAAACACGATGGTTTGCCTTATAGGAGAAACCCAAAATACACACAATTTAAAGAGCAAAATAAAAAAAGCAGAGATAGGAAATAAGGAAATACAGTTTGTGGAGGTGTAAGGAAGATGTGTGATGGGAGGAGGGTGGAGAGGAGAAGAGCAAATAAAGCTGACTAAAATGCATATGTACATGCACCAGTTCTCTGAGATGAATGTAATCACTATATATTATAAACATATAATAATAAAAAAGAAACTATAAATAAACAAAAATGTTTCCTTCTTTCATAACACTGGATTACCGAACAGTAGGGAATGAATATCCAATTCCTAATCTGCTGTACAGTTAGTGAGATCATGTGACTAAATTCTAGCCAATGGGATGTGAGTGAAAACAAGACAAATTTTGACTGGTGACCTCAAGGGCAGGGACTTACTGTACTTTTACCTCTTTCTCCAGGGATATGAGGAGAATACCTTAACCTGGCAGCTCACAAGAGAAGAACTTGGTGCCTGGATGGTCTTATGGAGCACATCCACCATGATGGCTCTGGCCCATCTACCTTTAGATTACTATGTGAGCAAGAAATAAATTTCATTGCTTTTTTCTTAAATAAAAAGTGTCTTATTTAAGCCACTGAAAATTTGGGTTTCTCAAATAGGTTGAACTTATAACCTATCTAACATGGGCGGGGGGGGGTTCCTTAGGAAGACTATGGCAGATATGAGACCTAGTGCTAACACCAACATCCAAGATTTAGGGAGCAGCTGTCCTGTGGCAAAGGTGCTGCCAATTTGATTTTAACTCATTGTCACATCTATCCATTTTATAGTTAAGAAAATTTGGATTCAGACAAGTTAAGCAATTTGTCCATGATCACTCAGTCACTGGTAAAACTGGAAATTAAATTTGAGTGTGACCGTCAAGCTGAGAAAGCTCCTGTCCTTGCATTATGTCACGCTTTCCATGGGGAAAAGAACGAGGGAGATGAAGAGATAAAGAGAAGAAGATAAGTGATAAAGGAGAAAAAAGGAAGCAAAACTGGGGCAGAACAAGGAGGACCATTAACGATTACTTTGAAGATTGCCTTATGACTACACTCTAGAAACCAATAAACTCATCTTGAAAGTATGTATTGAATATCCCTTATCCAATATGGCTCGGACAAGTATTGTTGCAGATTTTAGATTTTAATATTTGCATAGTCTTTACTGGTTGAGAATCCCTAACCCCAAAATCTTAAGTCAGAAATGCTCTAAAATTTGAAATGTTCTTTTTAGTACTGTGGATTGAAACCAGGGCCTTCACACTGAGCTATTTCCCCAGCATTTTTGTTTTGACATAGGGGTCTTACAAAGTCACCAGGTTGCCCAGGTTGGCCTTGAACTTGTGATGCTTCCATTTCAGCCTCCCAAAGGGCTGGGATTACAGGTGTAGGCCATCAAGGCCAGGTAACCTGAAACTTTTGAACACCAACGTGATGGCTTGTAGCCCCTACTTCTGTGTTCAAAGACTGTGCTCTCCTCTTTTTGAGGAAGACCCTCCTGCTCCTGCAGGGACAAGCCAGAGCTCAGTGTCTTGTGTGCTGGCCTGGCCACCAGCCTTAGGTACCTTCACTGTTCACTTCAGGGAGCAGCTTGCGCAGCGGCCTCTTCACCTCCCAGGTGCTATTGACGAAGGATGGCATGACCCGGAGCAGTTCGTCCTTGTCCTCCTCGTGGAGCACAGGGATGGTCTCCAGGATCAGCTGCATCTGCTCCAGTTCATGAGCTCCTGGGGAGACAGATGCCATGTGGTTAAGGGTGCTGCCCAAGCGGCTGCAGTGTAGAAAAGCCCCAATGTGGCTCCAGCTACCTGGGGGATGGTGGAGGAGGTGCGACACACAGCAGTGGGGCAATGCTGGGCTGGAAGCCAGGGAACCTGGGGTCTCATTTTCACTCTGTCCCTAACTTTCTGTGACTATGGCAGGTTGCTCGCTGCTGCTGGGACCTGGTTTTGTCAAATGTAGAGAGAGGTTGAATCTGATGGTCTGTGAGAGGCCCCATCTATTCCCCTCACCTTTGTGCTGGTGTTACAGGCCAGTCCAATGCAGACTGAGTCAGCCAGTGCTAAGGTGATGGGAGTAGCCTGGCCAAGGCTTCCTGAGTGCTCCTTCCTGCATCCCCTTGTACCTCTAACCACTGTACGCCTAGGAAGGGACTTTCCCCTTCAGTGTCCAACTAGGATTCACTTAGAAAGCGCTCAAGAGAAAAACACCTCAGAAACGACCAGTTGGGTTTGGGATGCACTTTGCCTCCACTCTTGGGCTGAGGGGCAGACACGCTGTGCCAGGGGCTGTGTGGGGGCAGGACGGAGCCACGCTTCCCTTCATGTGCCATTCATCCAGCACTTCCGTGTTGTGCACCTTCTCTGAGCCAGACATCTGCCGGCTGCTCAGAATGAACAAGACCTCTCTCTTCTACAAGGATCTTCAGTCTTTGTGTGTCTCAGCAGTTCAAGTCCTTTTCCAGGCCACTGCTGGCCATGGCATCTGCTCTCTGCCACTGCTGCTGCTGGTCTGAGCCATCTCCCTGTGCCCTCCTCCAACACTAGGCTGCTCTTACTTCCATCTTCCCACTTACACCTGTGTGTCTTTTCCACACAGGTGGAACTAACATGGAGCCTCAGACCATCCACCTACAAAGCTTCCTCATAGGACCTGAGGCTTCCGGAAGCTGGTAGCCTAGGGCAAGGACCCTCCCATGATGCCCTGTGAGGCACTAAGCATGTTGAAATGCCCTGAATTCTTGCTGAGAAAATGCCAACAGTATTAGGGTCTCACTAAAAGGGTCTCTTAAGCCTCTCCCTCCACTGGACTCATGGAGCCCTATGTGGAGTTCCCTATCCAGAAAACACCCCGGACCACTCACCAAGGTATTGTGAGTCAGTGGGCAATCAGGCTGCAGACAGAGATGCTGAGACCTCTCTCATAGGACTCTGATCACATTGGCCAGTGATGTGCAGCCCTCTGCTTGGACTTCTCTTCAACCACAGGGATTAGCTGGTGAAGACCGCTACACCTCATTCCTTGTCTGCTCCCACCAGGGGTCAATGATGTCATGTTGGAACAGCTATGTGGGCTTTAGCAATCCACATGGTGCAACAGAAAGCAGAAGCTTTGGTGGCACACATCCCCGCAGGCTGACCCCGCATGCTCCTTCTTTCTTTCCCATTCCTGGCAATTGGAGTGACCACTGACACTTGGAGTGACTGTTGTTGGGGACTCAATCTGATGGCCTGTGAGAGCTCCTGGCTTGTAGCAGATGCTTAGTCAATCTTGGCCTTCCTACCTTCTGGGAGATGGGGGATGGTGACTTTCTCTGAGAGAAACTGATGGAATAAATCCACATGGGAGATTTATGCCCTAATTATCTTGAGAGTCCGTGGTGACAGATGACACTTGGAGAAGCATATTTGCACTCTAAGCTTATCAAGTCACCCTGAAAAATAGGAGGAGGACTCTGCTGTTGGGCATCTCCTGCTGTGCCAGAGAGAACAGCACCAGCTGTTTGCTTTTCCTGCCTCCTTTGCAATGAGGGGACGCAGGGTCTTGGGCTGACTGGGCATTGCTGTGGTCCTCCAACAGAGAAGGGCTCTACCATTCCTACCAAATTAGCCTGAGGTGCAGGAGGTGGGTGGAATTCTGTGAGCGAGTGACAGCAGAGTTTAGAGCGCAGAATGGAAATTTGAGGAGGACAGAGGGAGGATGCAGAGAACGTGGAACCAGTAGGGTGAGAAGCAACTGCAGAGCTGTGGGGGGAGGGTGATGGTAGGTGGGGTGAGTGTGAGGCTGCTGGCCCAAGGAATAGAGTCTCTCCAGGAGACAGAACACAGAACAGGCAGCCCTGGCTAAACTGGGTGTGTCAGAAACAGAGCCCAGTCTGGAGTCCGGGTGAGCAGCTTCCTGGGGAGGGGGAGAACAAGAGGACCACACGGGAGTGAAGGGAAATGAGGTGAACAAGGGAAGAGAGCAGCTGCTCCTCCAGCAAGGAGAGGGATGTTAGTGGAGTGTTACAGGAGCACCAAAGGGGGCCAGGCCCGGGGACTAGGGAAGACGTCAGAGGACTGGACACAAACTGGGCTTCGAAGATTGAGTGGGGACTTTTGGGAACAGAAAAGGGGTTTTCATGTGAGGTGAACACAAGTTATGACGGATGAGGAGTCTGATGGGTCACTTGTGGTCGCAGACAAAGACACTGTAGGGGGTGGAGGGAGGGTGAAAGTGTAAGGCCGGTGTGTTCAGTGGTTAATCTTGAGGGGTTTGAATGTGTGTGTCTTAGTCCATACAGGCTGTTATAATGCACCACATTCTGGTGATAGATAGCAAGCATTTATTTCTATTTCTGAGGTCTGAGGAATCCAACATGAAATTTGACATATGGAAAAGAATTTGCTCCTCACCAATGGTGACTCTTGCTACACCCTCACTCAGTAGAAGAAATAGGGGGAGATCTCTGGGGTCTGTTTTGTATGAGAGCTCTGCCTGATGGTCAAACTGTCTGCCCAAAGCCTTGCCTCTTATTGCCAAATGAGGTGTTCAGATTTTCACGTATGACTTCTGGGGACACAGGCATTCAACACGTGGCTAAGTGGTTCCCTGACTGCAAAAGTTCTTCATTCAAAGGAATAATTTTGGCCCTTAAATTATTTTTTGCCTGAAATTAAGTTATCTCCAGGAAATACCATAAGACCCAAACAAGTCATTTCAGCAGTACAGCACTTTGTTTTAGGATTAGCATGTGTTTTGTGCCCAATTCTTCCTTTAATATAGGACACTCAAGAAGAAAAAAGTGGTACAGTTGTCAGAAACTTACCAGCAAAGAGCATCTTCCCGGTGAGCATCTCTGCCAGGATACAACCGGCTGCCCACATGTCGATAGCTTTTGTGTAGTTGTTGGGGGACAGGAGCAGCCGTGGAGAACGGTACCACTTTGTCACCAACCCCTCTGACAGATAACCCTGGAAGAGAAAGTCCCCCATTCCTCTGATCAGTGTTTGCAGGTATCTTTACTCCACTTCCATGGAAACAGGGCCCCTTATCCCCCCTTTCCTTCTCGCTCCTTCCCCCTTGACCTGGGAGCGGCACTAGTGAACAGAGGTCTAGTCAAAGTGGGTAGGCCTGGCTTGTTGGGCTCAAGGGCTTGAGCAAGAGGAATCCTATGATGCCACAGGGTTCCCCTTTGTAGAAAAGGGTTCAGTATTTCAGAAGGAAGGATTTGCCATTCCCATCCATGTTACTAAGCGTAACAAATCTGTCCACATCTAATAAGAAGAGGGATGGATATGAGAGTCATGCTCAAGCTCCTTATTCCTGTAAACAGAGAAATGATAAGACATTGAAATTCCCCAGTGGCTGAATCTCAGAAACAGCCACACATTTGAAACCAAGCCAGTTGCAGGGTAGTGATAATTAGAATTAATGCTGCCACAAAGCCAGAAACCAGGAAAGGTCAACTTCATCATGGATACAGGTAATTAGCATATGTAGATTTTCAATTCTCACTTTCAAAGGTAGATGAGGTGTTTACACACATTAATAGTCACTCATGTTTTGTCTTATTCCAAGAAGGATTACCCAGTATTGTTATTATGGTAGTTTTATGTTTTTAAAAGTTGAGCTTATTGAGATACAATGTACATAAACTTTGTCCTTGAAGAATATGGCTCTATGAGTTTTGAAAGCAGAGAATCATGCTGCCGCCATTGTAATGCTGTATTTCATAATTCTTCATCCCAAACACTTCCTTCCTGTCCCCTGCTGGTAACCCCCAGCCTCCAATCACCACTATTTCCTGTTCCCCTAGGTTCATTTTGCACAGAAGGTCACATAAATGGAACCGCACTGTGTCACCTTTTGAGTCTGAATCCTGCACTTATCCTAATGCATGTGATGTCACCCATGTTGTGTGTACAGCGGTTTGTTAGGAATTTAAGTGTGCTTCTAAAAACTACAGACTAGGCCCAGCTGTCTGTAGCTGTTCTTTACTTCTGGGTGGATGGGTTTTAAGCAAAGAATCATTTGGCATTGTTTTCCAGCAAGACAGGGGAAGCTAAAGCAGAAGTTGCCCAGAGGGGAGGTGGCTGAAGGGGAGTTTTCTCTGGATATAACTGAACAGTCTTTCATGGAATGGAATGTTCCTGAATTAATCTGTCTCTCTTCAGAGTCTAGGGACAGAGGCAAGTGGGAACACGGGGCTTCCTCCTGTAACACTTGCCTTGGCAAATGTTATAGGACAGAGATATCCTTGTGCCAGGATTGGGGACTAGGTCGTGATAGAAACCAAGAAAATTCCTCCCTGGCTCTTCCTTATCTTAAGTGAAAACCAAGAACCCACCGAATTTATACTAACTGTTAGCTATTTCTTGAAGCCAACTTGTCCCCAGGCTCTGTACAAAACACAGAGGGGATTTATGAAGGTGTTTCAGATGCCATGGGGCAGAGGAGAATTTGGGAAGTTGCTGTGTTTTCTGATAAGCCCTGGGAATATGAGCTGGGAAAAAGCAGGAGGCTCCACTCCTGAGTTTGGGGGCTAGACAGTCCTTCTAACATCTGAGGGGAATCCTGGCACCTGTGAGCAGATGTTCTGGGGCTTCCAACATGATGCTGGTGATTTCATCAAACATTGGAATTTCAGCCGAGTGCATAGGATAAAAAAGTATGAATCTGTAGAAAAAAAGGCTTTGACAAGTACCCAGATATGGAGACTCAATTTTCATAGAGCTCAGACAGAAGTAGGAGAAGAAAATCCTCCAATGGCCATTCTGAACCATGTGCAGGGTAAAAAGTTTCAGCTCCATTTGGCTATGGAGAGGGACATGTCCTTGGAGATCAGAGCTGGTCTTTCTCAGTAGTGCATGCCCATTGCCTAGCTGGCTGAAAGGGGGTGATGGGTGTGCACACAAGTGAGTGCTTTCTGAATTCTGGTATTGTAGCCCTGCAGAGCCTGAATTGCTGTGTGAGGCCATGAGGCATCATGCTCTGAGAGGATATGGAACCCACCTCATGCTTCTTTGTGTCTGCTACTCAGCCCTTGTGAGCAGAGCTGTAGTTGCTCCTTTGGTGGTACCCTTCCCCCTACCCTTGCCATCTCATTTGGTGTTCCTGGTTGAGTAGGGCTACAGAGATGCTGCTGTGGGAAGCATTTGGATTCGTTTTCCTTTCTATATCTTTCCTCAGGGGTCTTTAAGCCTTCGTAGCCACTGTTCCCACCAGGCCATTCGGCTGTCTCTCTTGAGTGGTCCATGGGAAGCTCTGACTTTGAAAGCCTCAAAGGTGTTTGGGAAATAATCTAGCAGCAGCTGCCTACACAGAAGATAATTAAGGCCCCTGACAGAGCTGAAGCAAAAGTGTAATTAAAGCTCTCAGCCTTTGCTTGGAGAGGGAATAAGCCACCAGCGCTCAGGCCCAGCTGCCTGCCAGTTACTCCAGCAGGGTGGCCTAGAGTGCTCCAGCAATGCACCAGGTGGGTGGCATCAGCCTGGCTTGCCCCTCCATGTCCTTGCCTGTCCAGAGACTGCTCTTGTGTGTCTGGGAGATGGAGGACGGGAAAGAAGGCATGGCCCAAGTAACCTCCTCACCCTTTAATGGCAGTGTGCCTACCAGTCCCTTGCAGGAATTTCAGCCATTATAGCTGTTGTGTTTAGGTGGGGGTGGGTGAGGGGTAAGAGCTGTTTCTCTTCTTCTGAATCAGTGTTTAGGGTGGCCCTTGACTCCAAGAAGTGAGGGCTCTAACAGGAAGTGGCCCCACTCACCATGCAGGTGGGACTTTGTTTGTGCCTGGCCCTGTGTTAACATTTGATAGAAATAAATTCAGTCAACCTTTTGACACAGTTCTTCCTGAAGTAGTGAAAAACCTGTCCTGGGAGGACAGGTTTCGGGTGCATTGGCACACCACAGGAGCTCTCCACCAAGACTTCCATTATGAAAATGAATAGCAAGACAGGGAAGGAGAGAGAGAGGGAGAGCCATGGGCAAGGAGGGCTGAGGAACAGAGAAAAGAATAAGCTCTGAGCTGGTCATGAGGGACTGGGACATTTTAGATGCTGGGGGACACTTGAGGTGGCCATGGAACACAGTATGAGTAAAGGTGGGGGTAGGTAAGAAGACCTAGAATGTACCCAGGAGACAAAGACACTCCAGGACAGATGACAGATGGGGGAGGGGCTAACTTGTTCTGAGGATAACTTGTTCTGAAAGTTGGTGGTCCTCAAAGTCCTCCATAGCCATATCAGGAGAAGGCTTATCAATGTATGGACTGCCCAAAGCTACCCATTTGACTTCTAATATCTATCTTGGAAAAGCTCCCAAAAAGCTTTGGTTTCCTCCCAGATGGAACAAAGGTTACTGAGAGAGTGGTGGTGTAGGGGTGACGGCAGCCTGGGGTACCTCTGTTCTCATTAGTGAGAGGGGTGTTGGCAAAGCCAGGTGGTTGCAGGCTCTCCTCCCTACACAAGCTAGGAAGGGTTAAGAGCTAGAGTGGCAGTGAAGATGCTATGTGTCTGGACAACACAGGGCTCAGATGGCCTCAGGAAGATGCCCTGGTACACACCTCATTGGAAGGGTAGGAACACACACACTACTGTCTTGTCTAGGAGAACAAGTGGAACTAGAGGTCAAGTCCAAAAGAAACCAGATTGTGGAGAGCTAATACATTTAGCCTTGAGGGCAACAGATTTTTGCCTGGATACTGTGATTCTGTCTGGTTGGGCCCCCCAGGAGATGTCTCGGTGGCCGTGCAGCAGAAATCAAAGGTGCATCACGAAAGCACAGCAGAGACCCAGCACTCACAGCCCAGAGAACCTGGAGGGGCCGCACTAGCTGCCTCCAGGCATCTGCAAAGCTGTCATGCTGAAGAGCGTTTAAGCTTGTGTAGGAAGCTCCAGGGAAGACAAGAGCCAACATGTGTGACAGAAATGTGGGATGTGACTGTACTAGCTAACAGTGACCAAGCTCCTCAAACTCCTGTCCTAACTACCTTGTATAGGTGATCTCACTTCACCTCACAATGACTCCTTGAAGTAGTCATCTCACAGAGGAGAAGGGGGGTACAGAGAGGGCAAGAGAGCAGTCTATAGTCATACTGGCTGTAAGTGCAACAGCTGGGATTGAAGCCAGGCTTTGATCTGAATAAGAAGCTTTAACGTCATCCTCTGAGAGGGACCTCTCAGGCTGCCCATGGGCAAAGTGGGCTCTGGAGATGGGCAGGGGGTCCAAGCACAAAATACACAGCCCCATCCAATATCATGCTCCTGGTGGACACCCTAGAGCGTGGCTTCTCTGATTTGGGGTGCACCAAAGTCACTCTGTGGACTCTTACTGGTTAAATGCAGATCCACTTCTCAGACTGACAGGGTGCTGCTGACACTGCCTTTTGGGGGACACAGTTGGCTCAGCTGGTCCCTCACTGATCTCTGATACTCTGGCCTGCTGAGCAGTTCATCACTTGCTTGCCTACAGGCTGGGCAGCTTTCCTGGGCCCAGGAGTGGACTGACCCATAGCAAAGGTTAATTCTTTGTGTTACAGACATTCATCAAAACATAATTTAGAAAAACAACTTCCTCCCAAAGGTTCAGTTTAAACAGAAATACATAGTCACCCTTTCCACAGCCTTCTCCTTCTGAAGGCATAATTCTTATTTGTGCCAATCTCCATATGAGGGACATTAGAAACCTTTTTAGTGAAGAGTACAGCATAGCCAAATAGCCTTTCATACTGCTGACTCCAAACTCATTCTATTAAACTCATTTCCATGAGAACATGCAGCAGGGGATCTCTTGAACTGAAG
This sequence comes from Petromus typicus, assembly GCA_004026965.1. Taxonomy (NCBI): domain Eukaryota; kingdom Metazoa; phylum Chordata; class Mammalia; order Rodentia; family Petromuridae; genus Petromus; species Petromus typicus. The sequence goes on from PVIR01008651.1 coordinate 55,116, forward strand.
AAAGGAACACAGCATCTTGAAAGCTCAGCTCACACCACAGTCACTGAATGAAATCATCAGACACATTCAATTTTTGCAGTTGAAATGGACACGGGTGAGAACCAGTTTAGCTAAATGAGCTGAAAGAGTTTGTGTGAACTTCTAAGGTCCCTCAAATCCTGCCCAACCCTTCTCAGGTGGACCTTTCTCTTCCTGTGGTCTGGGGCATCCTGCTTACTGACATTCACCC
>PVIR01008652.1:0-56032 GCA_004026965.1 Petromus typicus
CTGAGATGAAAGCAGAGATATTGGACACTGTCAACATGATGATTAATAAAGCTAAAGAGAAAATCATCGAGTTGATAGAATCCAAGATAGCAAAAGCAATGGAACCTTTTAAACACCTACAAGCAGAAGTCCAGGAAATTAAGAAAGAAAGTGAAAGTTTAGGCAATAGAATGAATATAGCAGAAGACTGAATTTCAGACCTAGAAGACAGGATCTCAACCAATGAACTGGAAAGGCATAATCTATGGAAAAAAGCAAGTGATAATGAACAGTCAATCCAACAGCTCCTAGATGATTCAAAGAAGAATAACATAAGTTTGATTGGAGTTACTTAAGAAGCAGGAGACAATGCTAAAGTCATTAAAAAAACTATTCACAGAGATAATGGCAGAAAACATCACAGGAAAAGGAAAAGAATTGGACATACAAATATATGAAGCATATAGAACTTCACATGCCAGTGACATGAAAAAATCTACACCTAGGCATATAATTATAAAATTTCCAGATATCCAAAAAAAAGAGTGAAATACTGAAAGCAGCCAGAGAAAAGAAAACAGTTACATTCCAAGGGAAGCCCATCAGGATCACAGTGGACTTTTCAGCTCAAACACTCAATGCCAGAAAAGTCTGAAGTGAAGTGTTTCAAGCCCTAAAAGAAAATAACTTTCAACCAAGACTGATGTATCCTACAAAACTATACTTCAAAATTGATGGGGAAATAAGATACTTCTATGACAAAGAACACCTGAAAAACTTCACACATACAAAACCTGTGCTCCAAAACATTTTAAAGAATATCCTGGAGAAAAATAAGGAAAGTTACAAATACATGAGACCTAACAGAGTCAACCCATGGGACCAAACAAGAAACTGATGGTAAAAGGGCAAAAGTAGAATAACACAGCCAAGAACAGGAAAACATGGCAGCACTAAATTTGCCTATATCAGTCATAACTATTAATGTAAATGGACTCAACACACCATTTAAGAGATACAGACCAGCAGAGTGGATCAAGAAGCAAGATCCTACAATCTGCTGTATACAAGAAACACACCTAATTCAGAAAGAAACCCATGGACTGAAAGTAAAGGGATGGAAAACAATACTCATGTGATAGGAAACAGCAAGAAAGCAGGAGTGGTGATTTTATTTGCAGACAGAATAGACTTCAGGCCAAAACTGATAGAGAGAGATAAAGATGGACACTATCATTAAGTAGAGGGAAAAATACAAGATAAAGAAATAACAATCTTAAATATCTATGCTCTGAATTCTTATGCACCCAACTATATGAAACAAACATTAATGGACATGAAAAACCAAATAAACTCCAATACAGTCATAGTAGGGGACCTCAATACCCCACTGTCACAAAGAGACAGATCAACTGGACAAAAAGTCAATAAGGAAATACTTGAACTAAACCAGACTCTTCAGCAAACGGACTTAATAGATGCCTACAAAGTATTTCACCCCACAAAGTCAGAATTTACATTCTTTTCAGCTGCTCATGGATCATTCTCCAAAATAGACCATGTGCTCATTCATAGAACAGGTTTAAGCAAATATAAAGGGATTGAAGTTATCCCTTTTATACTGTCAGACCATAGTGCCCTGAAATTGGAGCTGAATAGCAAAGGAAAGCCCAGGATCTGCACAAACACATAAAAACTGAACAACACTTTGCTGACCAATTAATGGGTCACAGAAGAAATTAGAGAAGAAATTAAACAGTTCTTATAATTAAATGATAACCCCAATACAACATATAGAAATTTATGGGACACAATGAAAGCAGTTCTATGAGGAAAATTCATAGCAGTGAAGGCCTACATCCAGAAAACAGAGCAAGCTCAAATAAACAATTTAATGCTGAACCTCAAGCGACTAGAAAGAGAGGAGCAAAACAAACCCAAAGCTCGCACTAGGCAAGAAATTATAAGGATCAGGGCAGAAATTAATGCAATAGAAACCAAGAGAATGGTTCAAAAAATAAATGAATCGAAAAGTTGGTTCTTTGAGAGGGTAAACAAAATTGATAGACCCTTAGCTAATCTCATTAAACAAAGGAAGGAAAAGGCTCATATCTATGCTATTAGGAATGAGAATGGAGAAATTACTACCAACTCAGAGGAAGTCCAGAAGATAGTAAACATCTACTTTGAAAATTTATACTTTAATAAAATAGAAAATGTAGAAGAAATGGATAGATTTCTAGACACATATGAGCTCCCAAAGCTGAATAAAGAAGATACAGAAATGTTAAATACCCTAATATCAATCTATGAAATTGAAAATGTAATAATGTAATTCTTTTCCAACAAAGAAAAGCCCTGGACCTGACGGTTTTACTGCTGAATTCTACAAAACTTTTAAAGAAAAGATAATGCCTCTACTTCTTAAACTCTTTAATGAAATTGAAAAGGAAGCAGTACTCCCAAACTCATTCCTGGAATCAACCATTACCCTGATTCCAAAAGCAGAGAAAGACTCAACCAAAAAAGAGAACTACAGGCCAATATCCCTAATGAACATCGATGCAAAAATCCTCAATAAGATACTGGCAAATAGAATACAGAGAATTATCAAAAAGATTATACACCCTGACCAAGTTGGATTCATCCCAGGGATGCAAGGATGGTTCAACATATGTAAATCAATAAATGTTATATACTATATTAATAGACTCAAGGACAAAAACCATATAGTCATCTCAATTAATGCAGAAAAAGCATTTGACAAAATACAACACCCACTTATGTTCAAAACCCTACAGAAGATTGGAATAGATGGTCTGTATCTCAAACTAATAAAAGCTATCTACAAGAAACCATCAGCCAGCATCATACTAAATCATCAAAAATTGAAACCTTGCACACTAAGATCAGGAACAAGACAAAGATGTCCTCTCTCACCACTTCTATTCAATATAGTTCTTGAAATATAACCCATAGCAATTAGGCAAGAGAAAGAAATAAAAGAAATAAAAGGAATAAAGATAGGAAAATAAGCAGTTAAATTGTCATTATTCGATGATGACATGATACTCTATCTAGAGGATCCTAAAAACTCAATTAAAAAACTGCTAGACCTAATTGCCAAATTTAGCTGCATAGCTGGTTACAAGGTCAACATTCAAAAATCAATAGCCTTTGTATACACAAACAGTAGACCCACTGAGACAGAAATTGGGGAGTCAGTCCCTTCCACAATAGCACCCCCCAAAAATAAAATATCTAGGAATCAATCTAACAAAGGAGGTGAAAGGCTTCTACTCTGAAAACTATAGCACTCTGAAAAAGGAGATAGAAGATGATACCAAAAAATGGAAAGACATACCTTGCTCCTGGGTAGGAAGAACCAATATCATCACAATGGCTATATTCCCAAAACTACTATACAGATTCAACACAATCCTGATTGAAATCCCAACAGCATATTTCACAGATCTAGAGAAAAAAACCCAAACTTTCATCTGGAACCAAAAAAGACCTAGAATAGCAAAAACAATTCTAAACAACAGGGACATTGTGGGGGTATTACAACTCTGGACCTGAAGCTATGCTATAAAGCCACCATGATAAAAACTGCATGGCAAAGTAACAGACCTGAGGATCAATGGAGTAGAGTAGAAGATCCAGAAACTACTCCAGATACACCAAGCCACCTCATCTTTGACAAAGGAGCCAAAAATCCTCAATGGAGGACAGATAGCCTCTTTAACAAATGGTGCTGGAAAAACTGGGCTTTAACATGCCAAAGACTAAACCTAGATCTAGCTCTTTCCCTGTGTACCAAGCTAAAATCAAAGTGCATAAGAGATCTAAATGTTAAAATACTCTAAACCTTCTGCAAAACAGGTTAGGTAAAACTCTTGAAGACATTGGCTTAGGGAAAGACTTCTTGAACAAAACCTCTATAGCACAGGAATTGGCATAAGAAATCAGCAAATGGGATCTCATTCTTTTCAAAAGGTTCTGCACAGCAAAGGAAAGCACCAACACAGCAAAAAGGCAACCAACAGTGTGAGAAAAAGTCTTTACCAGCTGTTCCTCAGATAAAGGGCTACTATCTAGAATATATAAAGAGCTCAAAAAAATCAGCCCACCCAATTTAAAGACCCAATTCAAAAATGGGCATCTGAAATGAACAGATATTTTTCAGAGGAAGAAGTAAGAGCAGCTAAGAAGCATATGAAGAAATGCTTAACATCATTAGTCATTTGAGAGATGCAGATGAAAACAACATTGAGATTTCATCTCACTCCACAAAGAATGGCTGCCATTTCAGAATCAGCCAACGGCAAATGTTGGCGAGGCTGCGGAGAAGAAGGAACCCTTCTCCACTGTTGGTGGGACTGTCGACTCGTACAACCCCTGTGGAGATCAGTTTGGAGATTCCTCAAAAAGCTAGGATTGGAGGTCCCACTTGACCCGGCCATCGCCCTGCTAGGTATATACACACAAGAATTAAAAGATTCATATCACAGTGACATATGTGCACCCATGTTTATAGCAGCCCAATTTGTGATTGCTACATCTTGGAAACAACCCAAATGCCCATCAACTGGAGAATGGATAAAAAAGCTGTGGCTCTTCTACAGAATGGAATATTACTCTGCCCTAAAAATGATAAGTTTGAATCATTTATCCTTAAATGGACATACCTTGAGAGTATCCTCATAAGTGAAATAAATAGGTCACAGATAGATAAATATCACATCTTTTCTCTGATATGAGAAAATAAAGATGTAAATGAGTTCTAGAATTATATGTTATATATTGTGAAATAGAAAATACTCAAAGTGAAATAGGGTGAAGAGGACAAAATAATGAGATCATAACAGAAAAGAAAATAAACAAATTTTATTTATATGGGGGGTGTTAGTGTGGGTAGGGCTATGGGAAAAAATGAGAATTAAGTTGTGTCTTCTACTGGTACAAATCCCCATTATGGAGTGCAATCATGATGTGTATATGTGATGTACCAATAAATATTTCAATAAAGATTTATTTTTAAAAACATAAAATAAAATAATTGTGATTCACTGAATACTTACCGTAGAATATTATACGTCTATTTATAGCATTGTTGCCAAACAGTACCTATGGTCTCAGAAAATACTCATAGAGGCATTTTTTAAAAGACAGAATAATGTAATTAATGCATGTTTGTTTGTTTTTGCATGTTTATATCCTGCTAAACATATGCATATATATACTACCAATACATATATTTTCATACATTTCATTCAAATTTGTAACAGTGAATGTGGCACTTAGAGATAATTTTACTTTATTTTTAACTCTTCTGTGTTTAGAATACTAAGCAATCATTTGTTTTATTTTTATTCTTCTGTTTATTGTACATTGTACAGAGTGCACAGAGCCTAGATAATCAATCATTTAAAAACTATTGTTAAGGCTATTTAAGCATATAGTGTTATCAACTGACACGTTTTCAACTCATATTCTGATTTCTCAATTTTTAGAAAATTTTGTGGTGAATTTCTTAGTGCCTATTAAATTTTGTTATCTAGTTATTTTTACTTCTCTCTCATTAGTTAGTTGTTAATCAGAAGAGAACCAGAGGCACAAATAGAAACAATATAAAAAGCAGAGACAATTCACTTTACCAGTGTGGTTTTTTTAATACAAACCAGGAGAAGGTGGTACACATTTGCAGGAACTGGGTTTTTAAATTTCAAGGACATGAGGATATTTCACTGTCCTTTCACATCTCCATCTGGTGTTATATTTTCAGCCTTTCATTTAAAGGCTTATTGTTATCTGTTGTTTTATTTCTCAGCTCATTATAAACTTTGCAATTTTATTAAAATTTACTAATTTGCAATTACTTTAACTAGGAAGAAATTCAATTTTCCCCAGGATTATGTGTTATAGAAGCCAATCAAACACTCAACAGAGATTTACAAAATTAAAACTAGCTATTTTCACCAGCCTGAGATAATCTCTATGAGTTTTTTAAAAGACATTTTTCTAGAAACTTCTTTCTTTTTGTCCATGTGTATTTAGGAAACAGAATTTCATAAGACTTAGAGTTCCACAGTCTGCTTTTTATCACCTAATAATGCATTATGGGTCTCTCACAAGGCCCATAGAGAACTAGTAACCTGTTTGCAATCTCTGTGACAGAGTTTGCACCACACCTCCTGTGACCTACAGCACATAGCACATGTTCGGTACCTGTACGGGAAGAGTGAATGAGCACAGTGACTTCTACCGAGTGCATCATGCCTGTGATACATAACTCACCGGTCAGACCACAAAGGCGGACAGTGTAGGGATTGTGGGGTTTATTCTATTGCATGACAGTGATGAAACACTCTCTATATATTGTCATTCATTGCTTTAAGAAAAATTTCAAGAAACAGATTTCTGTTCTAAACAATATGCACATGTAAAACTTTGATGCTTTTGGACAAATGTCTTCCAAAGTGGCTTTTCATTTATTTGTTTGTTTGTTTGAAAAACTACAAAATAGAAAGTTTATATGATTGGTGTTGGGTGTGTTATATACTCGTATTCAATGCAGGTGAAGTTTCAGAGACGTGCAGTCTGACCTGTACTGTGTTTCCGTCTGTGTGGACACAATGTCCTTACCCACTTTGGAGATCCCATTTTCATATTTGGTGCGCTCCAGCATGTGGTAGACTATCCTGCTGCGGGTGGCATTGCTGAAGAAGGTGTCCTTATTATTGATTATGAAGCTGTGAAGACAAAGGGGTTGTTTTTACCCTTCTGAGCAAAGGATAAAGACTGGTCACCATTCCAAGTCTCTGGGTCACCATCCATCTCTTCCCCATTGAAGCTAATCCTGTAAAGTACAGTGATTCAGAAGAGAAATCTTTCTCTTACAAAACCAACTGACAAAGGGTACAAAAAGCTTCATAGAAAATTAAAAGGATTATCAAATATTCATGTTGCTACCTTCATTCAGTTTATAAGGAAGTTTAAGGGGTCCTTGTGTTTTTTTTTTATTTAACATAAAACAAGGGGAGAATAGATTGTCCATTGGTTCACATGAATTTTACATCACCCAAAGCAATGTAATTCCAAGTAGAATGAATTAAAAATTGATACTGTTTCTCTATGCCACAGTTTCCAGTCCAACTCATCTGATTCTTAGAATTTAGCAAGATTTCTCCAACCCATCTGTGTCCTACATTGTTCCCATGTGTGAAGATAAGCAGGAGGGACCAGAGATGCAAAGAGCAAAGGAGTGAAGGGTATGCCTTGGCATTTATTTTGTGGTGTACTGTAGCTTCAGAAAAGAAAGAAAGAAAAAAGAAATAAAGAGAGGGAGAGGGTAAGGAGGAAGAAAAGAAAGGAGGAAGGAAGGAGGAAGGGAAAAGAAGCCTGCGCTTATCTCAGCTGATGAAGACACATTCAAGTCTGAGCTTTCTTGTGTCCAGTGGTTCATCTCTGCCATGATGAAGCAGCATGGATCAGTGTCAGGCAGTAAGTGCTTAATAGTCAGGCCTTTCAAGACCTTTGCTTCCTCTTCACTCTCAGAATCACGGTGTCCAGACTCAGCGCTTGTGCAACTGACTGGCTTCCCTGTGGTCTGGGCTAGGGACAGGACTATTCTTAACTCACCATTTCACCATCCTCTGGTTTCTGAAGCACTTTTTGGCCTCCTCTACTTTAAGCACGTCCCACTTTCCATTGTGAGTACAGTTAAATGTCTCATTTTCTTCAAAGTCATTCTATACTTGTATTCAAATCAAGCCTTTAGTCATGTTTTACAGCTTTGGCTTCTTCCATCTGATCATGTGTTAATTTTTACCACATGAAGTACCTTTTTTTTCCCCTGTACTTTGCTCTCCTTAGCATTTGTTCTTCCTCTTCTCCCCACTGCCCCAAGCCTCTCCTCCAAACACGGCCCTTCTTTGTTTTTGTTTTGCAAAACATGGCTTTTCTTTGTGCCTCTCATAACACTCTGGTCCTGCTCATCCTTGATCTGCACATCTCTGCGTTACCCGAGGGCACAAGTTCCTCAGTCCTCTGATGCCACGTGCCTCATCTCTGCACTCAAAGCAGCAAATTCAGGGTCCTGTCACCTGTGGGTGGCAGAAGAAATACCGCCACTCTGATCTGTCACCATCAAGGGATGTGGGCACGCTGGAACAAAGATTTCATATGGGGAGGACTTGAGATTTTCATGGAGTTCAGGATGTAGGCAAGAAAGAGATGAAACAGGACGGGAAAGAGTGAACTAAAGACAACTGCCATGAGAAGGTTGAAATAACACAGACGTGCAGAAGATGGCTGGGGCTCAGGAGACAGAGTAATTTTCAGAGAAAAGCTCTATGAAGTAGTGCTGGGGTCAGAACAGAAGAGAAAGACTGCTTCTAAGTCCACCACTCAGATAAGCAATGGAGCGAATGGAATCCTCACAAGGGAAGGGCTTGGTGGTCTGGAGTCCTGTTTCCTCCTTCCCTCAACTTCCAAATTTCCAAACACAAGTTGATCATGGTGGTAGGAGCGGGATCTGCAGCCCTGGGCCTATGCTGGGCTGTACCTGTCTCTACCTCGATGTGCACTCTGTTACACTCCCTTACAAACTTACATTTCCTCTGCCCTGTTTGACTACGTGAACCACAAAGACAGAAACGATGTCATAATCTCCTTTAAATCACCAAGAGTGTTGTGCGCAAATGTGGTAAAAGCCTTCAGAGTAAGTATATGCATAAATAATGAACACATAAATAATAAGTAAATATGTAAGCAGATCTTGGGACAGTCCTTAAGGAAATTCTCACTTATATTTAATAAGCTCAAAGCAAAATGGATGGTTGGATTAACAAATATATAACTGACTTCCATTACTGTGTTTAGTAATTTACTGATTAGAATAATCTCTTATTTATAGTAAGTCTAGTATTATTATCATTATTGTTATTTTCACTGAGTGACTTACTAATACATAAGGATTTTGAAAAATGTAAGAGCAAGACTACCAGCTGTGACTTCATAATTAATTACTTGCTGCTGAAGTGTCTCCATATTATAAGGTTAATAAAGAATAACCACTGTTTATTGTTGTTCCTAATTTAGGCGTGCATTGTAATACGACGGCCTATCCTGTGACCTACTTGCTAAGCACTGAGACTGGCCCAGGTTTTGTTAACATATGAGCAAGGGCTGAGTGATGTTCTGGGGGCCAGAACAAGGCAGGGGGAGAAAGAGCAAGAACTCACTGGTGAATCCGGGCTCTGCTGAAAGGGCCGGTGTAGCAGTCGGACTCCTCCAGCTCAGGAAATGCCGACTTGTCGAGAACCATCGGGTTTTGGGACATCCACTTTTTTATTCTTTTAAAATAGTTCTGTACCCTAGAACAAAGTCACAGAACAAAGTCACGGTTTAGAATGAGTTTGGGATGCAGTCCAGAACCATGCTAACCTTCTGTGTGGCAGTTTGCTTAAATATCAAAGAAAGAGTTCCTCATAGACAGACCGCCCGTCCACACAGCCACTCACTCACCCATGCACATGGCTTCTGTTCCCACATCGAGGACATAATCAGCAAAACAAGACAAATGCTGCATTTGTTTAGTCTCTCAGAAAAACTACATATCCAGAAGAAAAATGTATGAAAACATCCGGGAATCACTGTATGTAAAGATGACAGTAGGACGGAGTAGAAAGTGTAGTGTGATGTGGTCATCATAGCCATGTGAATCTGTGTACACATGTCTCACTCTGTACCTAGATAAGGATTCATCTCTTGTTCTGTTAAAAAGAAACCAATCAGCAATATGCCACTATGCAAGTTTAAACCCAAGAGATGGAAAAGGCTCACACACAGAAGTTGCTACATCTGGCTCCTCTACAACCAAAAAAAAGTAGCAAAGCATCAATGGGTCTATTTGGATTTTGGAGGCAACACATTCCTCATTTAGATGTCTTACTCTGGCTCATTTACTGAATGACTCGGAAAACTACTAGTTTTGAGTGGGGGCCAGAACAAGGAAAGACCTCGTGACTGGGTCAGGCTGTGTGCAGGCTGCTCTGCACTGGGACTGAGGGACACAGCAGAGCTGACTGGGCTTGAGGTGCCAGTGTTGAGTTGGGACAATGTCTGGATCTCTGGCAGCCCCTATAGGTGAACTGCAGTGGAGGTCGTTCAGAGTATGGAGTGAGGCTCTGCCATCACCTATAAAGAACCACTCTCCCTTAGAAAACAACCTTGGCTTGTGACCAGGTCCTAGTGAAAACTGAAGACTTGACCATGGATATCAGGTCACCCTGAGACCTGAACTGCCCGTCATGAACTGGGTATGAAGTGACCCACCGGAGTGTAAGGCTGAATGTGCACAGCATCAGTCTGACACCGGACGGAGGTGGTATATATGTGACTGAGCCACAGCAGACCTAGTGTGGAAAGTACATTACACGAGGAAGTTGCCCAGAGGCCCGTGGCTCCTCTGCCTGCCATAGTGCTTATGCTTCTCAGCATGCACTGGGCCTTGATGGTATGTAGCATGTGGTCAGCTTTCAGGGGGAGAGAAGCTCAGGCCTGGTGCATAGATGGCTTGTGCATTACACAGGCACTACCCGCATGGGGACAGCTGCAGCAGCCTAGTCCCTTCCCAGGATCCCAGAAGGATGGAGCTGAAGGGAAATCTCCAGAGTGGGCAGAACTCCTGGCAGGGTACCTGGTGGTCCATTTTTTATGGAAAGAGAAATGGCTAGATGTGCCACTGCACACTGATTCATGGAGTTTGGCCAATGATCTGTCTGGATGGTCAGAAACTTGGAAGGAATACTACTGGAAGATTGGTGACGAGTATATTTGGACAAGAGTTATGTGGGTAGACTCTCCTTATGGGCAAAAGATATAAAAATATTTGTTTCCCACATAGACACTAACCACGAAGCAACCTCAGCAAAAGAAAGCTTGAACAATCACATGGATAAGATGGCCTATTGTGGACATAGTGGCCAGGCTCCTTCTTCAGCTAGCCCTGCCACTGCCCAGTGAGCCATGAAGACAGTGGTCATGATGGTAGGGAATGAGGCTAAGTGTGGGCTCCCACTCATCAAGGCTGATCTGGCTACAGCCACTGCTGATGGCCCAATGTACCAGCAGCAAAGGCCAACACCACATCCCTCAGGTGGCACCACCGCCAGGGATGATCAGCTTGAAACTGGTGTACCACATTGATTATGGCAGGACACTTCCGCCATTCATCCTCACTGGGAGAGATGCTTATTTTGGATAAGGATTTGCCTTCCCTGCATGTAAGGCTTCTACCAAAACTACCATCTGTGGACTCACAGATGGCTTGTCCACCATCATGAAATGCCACATAGCTTTGGCTCTGACTGAGGACCACATTTCAGGGCCACAGCAGTGAGGCAATGGGCTCACAGTCACAGAATTCTATGGCTCACAGTCATGGTCTCTCTTGTGCCTCACCATGTGGAAGTGGCTGAATTGATAGAAGGTGGAATGGTCTCTTGAAGACACAGTTACAGCACCAGTTTTCAGGGCTGGGTGAGGTCTCCAAAAGGCTGTACATGCTTTAAGTCAGCATCCCCTGTAGGGTGCTGTGTCTCCTACAACTAGGACTCATGGGTCTGGGAATCAAGGAGGAAGTGGGAGTAGAGAGTGGAAGTGAGACCATGACCCTAATGGTGCACTAGCCAAGCTTTCCTTCCTGTTCCCACAACCTTCTTCCCTGCTAGCTTAGAAGTCTTATTTCTGGAAGGGGAAAGGCTTGAATCACAAAGCACACCAGTGACAGCACTGAACTGGATGCTAAGATTCCTTCTATCATTTTGGTCTCCTCTGTCCTCTAAGGAAACAAAGTGAGAAGAAAGTGACAGTGTTGGCAGAGGAGACTGAGCCAGGAGATCAAGGAAGAAATTAGACTGTTACTCCCCAAGGGAGGAAAGGAAGGAAGCATACACTAGGACTGTGGGAGGTCCCTTCAGTCACCTCTCAATATTACCATTTCCTGTTATTAAAGTCAGTGGGAAATGACAACAGCCTGATCCAAAAAGAATCAGAAGTTGTCAGACTTTTCAGGAATGAAGCTCTGGGTGACCCAGCACAGAAAGAACCAAGACCTGCTGAGATGCTTGGGGTCTGAAGGAGCACAGAATGACTATAGAAGAAGCCATGACTTCATGATCAGCTGCAGGAGTGAGGATCATATCAGTTCTCTCCTCATACTGTTCTCGTGTAGTTTTGATAGACCTCCTAATGGTCCCCAAGAACTGTTAAACCTGTTATAATGTTGAAGGACTGCACTGTGAAGAGTAAGCATCGCCCAAAGAAAACTTGCCTTCTACCGTGGGGAGGGAATCAGTAGTTTTCTGTTGGTATGTAGGACAGTTATGACATGTTAAGTTTAAGTGTGAATTCATCTTTGTATCTATCTGGTGACTGATTTAAATAAATGTGTCTGGTTTCCAAGTTGACAAGGGGTGGACTGTGACAGGTGAGTGATTGCATCAACTTGAAAACTTGGCTAAGAGAAGTCTAACCAACGTCCTAGGGTGGTTCATCCTGGGGGTGGTGTGAAAGGGAAATGGGAAGGATGAATCTGCTTCTATTCCTACAGGGGAGCTCAGTCTTTGCCTCTGCTTAGATGTCATCTCTTGGCTTCCAGTGCAGACCCATCGGCCTCCTGATACAGACTCGCACTGGACACCGCCGTGAGCTTCAGACCTTACACTGTATCATTCAGTATCCAATGTGCAGACAGCCACCAGCTCTCTTCCTTGTCCGATTCTGTGGGTGCTCATCCTAAGCAAATCTTGTAGATTCTCCTGAATCTGTATATCTTGTGGTATATCAGTTTATCTAGTAAATACTCAATGATACATAGTGTAGGAGGAGGAAGGATTTAGGAATCAAACAAACCAGAGTCAGAACAGAGCTCTGCCTTGTGCTAAATCAGTGAACTTGGACAAGTTACTAAACTTACTCTTCTGTTAGTGTCTGCAGTCAAAGCACAAAAATAACACGGACTTCCAGAGAGCTAAAAGTTGGCTTTTTACTTTAAAGCTCACTAGTAATAAGGAAACTTGAGAGAGCTTTGCGATACATTTCGGACTTCCAGAGGGAGGATGACCTGAACATGATGTTAAAATGTAGATATCAACGTCCCAGGCCTAGGGTGGGCCTGAGAGTCTGCATTTCCAAGATGCTCCTTGGGGTGTGCTCTGTGAAATGGGAGGGACCTATTTGCCACAGGTGTTGGACATAGCCCACGTCAGGGCCCTGTGTCCAGGATATTTTGTTTCAGTGTGGACGATACTCGTAGCTATGGGGTGCACACATATGTGTGATGATTAGAATCGCCTTCATCTTATAAAGAATACAGAAAGTAGTAAACAGGGGACATAGACCTCAGAAATTTATTCTGAAAGTGTAAATTCTAAATTACCATGATAGCTGTATATACTAAAAAATGCCAGGGCACTTCACTCTCTGAAGTTCTCTGGAAACTTGTGGCACCTTTTACCATAGTCATTAGGAGGAGTGCAACCGAGTTTGTTCCCACACAAAGATAACACAGCACAGGATTTGCTCAGCAACACTTTGGAGCTCAATAAAATAAAGACTGGGGCACAATATAGTGTAAGAATTATTGCATTTCAAGTTATGATATTATGGTAAAATGATGAGCTGAAATTTGAAATAAAATCAAATTGTGACACGGAGCTTAAGATATGAAAATCATGGTGTTTCTTTCACCAAGGAAGATGATCATCTAGAGACCTGGTTTCAGATTTGGAGGGACCAGGATGCATTTCGTGTATGAAACAGTAAAAAGGCTGTATCAGAGGGGCTGGTACCCTGCTCCTCATTATAACGACAGCCTCGTGTTCATAAAGTATCACTGTTTCTGAGTCTGTTCTCAAACAAGGAGAAATATTATATGCACTACACGATAACTCCTCTAGAGTTTTTCTTTTTTAAAAATTCTTTTGAAAGAATGCCTCGCTTTGTGATTCAGGATGGCCCTGGGCTCACTGTATAGCCTAGGTGAGCCTTGAACTCATAGCAGTCCTTCTGTCTCTACCTCCCGAGTGCTGGGATTATAGGCATGAGCTATCACACCTGGCACTGTGGTATGTGGTACTGATTGCTGGTGTGTGTGAGTCACCACACCTGGCATTGTTGTATGTGGTTACCAGAGATGGAATTTAGGACCTTGTGCTTGCAAGGCAGGCCCTGGAACCATTGAGTGAAATCCCCAGCCTAAGTCCTCCAATTTTTTAAATTTAGTATTGTCTTCCTTTTTTTTTTTTAAGCAGTAGAACAGGAATGCAGAATGAGAGTTCTGCTGCTAATTCACCAGTTTTTAAAACTGAACCATTTCCAATCTTTCAACTCCAACTTGCTGAGGTCGAAAGAGAGGAAGTAATTCTACCCATGAAGTGGCTGAGAAAACCAGATGTTCCAGCTGTGACCAGAAAATGCTGATGTGCTCTAAGACCCAAGAGCCTACTATCTTTGACAAAAAAACAAGAAATGGAGGTGAAATTTTAAATTTTTAAAAGATATGAAATCTTTGAACAAAAGAAAGACTTTCATGTCATCTCTTATGTTACTACGCCCCAAAGACAATATTACCAGTCTATATTTTCTTATCTGTCTGTGTTTCCTTATCCATCTGTATTTCTTGGAAGGAGTAACATCTGATAGTGAGGTATGTTACTCCTGGATCTGATGACCATGATGATAGGATTGATTCTATTAATTTATTTGATGCTCACTTCCTCACCTTTTAACTGAAAAGATTTATAAGAACTAAATGGGTAATTTCTCATACTGCAGTGCCCCGCACACAATGTGTACCCAGATACTTGGGACAATGATGACACAGGGATATCGGCACAACTTTTACTGCCAAAGCCATCACTACCACACTGCCAGTGTCCTCTGACAGATAATCTACACTCTAGTAATCATTTCTCATGTTGAGCTTCTGGTGAACTCAACATTTTGTGGTATAACCTGAAGGTGAATTCTAATAGAGCTCTGTAAAGTAAATCTTGCCAAAATCAAGGGAAAGTGAAGAGAAGTCTATGGAAACTTTAAATAAATCTAGATTAAAGGATTATAAGAGCTGGCTCAGATCACACACTCAGCTAAGGTAGCTCTGTGGGATTTATTTCTCTCCACTCATTAAGTCGTGCCATATCATATACTGGTACAAATTCTCAATGCTGAAAGTGACTATGATGTGTATATATAATGTATCAATAAAGATTTGAATTAAAAAAAGTTGCACTACTCTCTGTTCTGCCTTCCTTGGGGGCTCTTTTGAAGATAGTTTAACATTTGAATGTGAAAATTCTCTATAAATAAAATATAAAGTGCAGCCATAATGAAACTGTTGTTCTTTCCTCTGAATCCCTGTGGAGGAATTACAGTCTCTGAGAGCTGGGCGCCATTTCCACCCCATGTTCATCAAACACGCATGCGCCATCTTTCCTACTTCATGACAGAAGTACACAATTGAAGTGAAATGGATGTATTTCATTTTGACTTTCCACTTTACAGTTTCAGATTCATAATGTTTTCAGACCACACACACACACACACACACACACACACACACACACACATGCATGCACACCTGAATTTTTCTTGTACAAAGTTAAGAAGAAATGGAATCACTCATTTCCTTAACATGCACATTGAGGTAAATATTCAGGTAAATATTTTTTTGACTTGAAAATGTTGTAACATTTTATAAACTTCATTGTCTGGAAAACCACTTATAATGCTGATCACTTTAATGATCCCCCACAATCTTTGGACCACCTAAAAACCACTTATATTGAACAAGATATATGAGGCTAGCCTATGGTCAAGGAAAAGAAACTTTGACAATGATTTGACAGAACCTATACCAAATAATAAACTTAAGTGAAAAGGCACATTGAAACTTCCTGATACACTGTGTATTGTTCTAGTTTACTTGAAAGTTCGACCAAAGTAGGAAAATCTCACTGTTTTCCATTCTTCAAAATGTTCCTTTAGGACTTAGTATAATATACAGATTTATTATGCATTCTCAGGGAAAGTTCATTTTAAAACTAATCTATGACAGGAGTTATAAAAAAGAGACTTTTGTTGAGATTTTTACAAGTCTTTGAAAGAAAGATGTCTGTTAAACACACTACCACAGCCCACTGTAGGTACTTATACTGTCTCGTGCTAATGCTAAGGCAAAGTGCTGAAGTCACCAGACATGTTACTCCCTGCTCAACACTGAAGAGGCATGCACATACACAGGAAATTAAGGAAAACCTGTGGTCACAAGTGTATGTATTGTAATAATCCAATGACTTTGATTTTATTATATAAAATTGACCAAAAATTTACTACATAGACCAGGACCAAAAATTCACATAGGATAATGAAAATTCACTCTGAATCAGACCATTAACTTGACAGATCTAAATAATTTTGCTAAGAAGCTTCATTAAAATTTTTAGAAATCATTTTAATACTAATCTTTACATGTTCCTTCTAATGTCAAGCTTTTTTTCCATGATTTGCTCTTCTTATCACCGAATCTTACTGAACACAAATGTAATGTTTCAAAGAAGTTCACATTGTAATTTTGCTATTTCTAAATTTTAAATTATTTTCAGCAATTTTCTTTGGCAAAAGTCCCTCCAGATTTCTCAAATCTGTTCCTAAAATTAGGCTGTTTGGTTTTTCTATCTTCTGTGTCATTCTGACTTGGAATATAGTACATGTGACTAAGTGGGGTACACTGTACAGCATCCTTGGGCTTTGCCTTTGCTAACTGATTCTTCTGCAATGAGCAAGAAAATAATCAGATACATGAAATATTTTGCTTGAGCATTCACTAAATAGGAGTTCATTTGCCTCAGTTAAACATTGCCAAGGTGGCTCAGATGGAAAACTTTGCCTGTGTCAGAGTGGGGATTTCATTTCATTTCCATAACTACCCTCACTACAAGAGGTAAAGAGCTGATGTTTTGAGATGAAGCTCTTCTAAGCAACTTTTTTTTAAAATCTTTATTGGTACATTAAATATACACATCATGATTGCACTCCATAATGGGGATTTGTACCAGTATAAGACACAACTTAATTCTCATTTTTTCCCATAGCCCTACCCACCCTACAACCCCCCCATATACATAAAATTTGTTTCCTTACTTTTTTGTTACAATCTCAACATTTTCCCCCTTCACCCTATTTTACATTGAGCATTTTCTATTTCACAATATATTTTTAATAGCAAGATGAAAGAGGCAGCTTGGAATGAATGTGGAATAATTCTAGATCTCAAAAACAAAAGCTGCTCCAAGACCTTGGTAAAGTTTGCAGCATTGAGGATGTCTTAAATTAGAGATGAGAGTTACATAAGTAAAAGGGACCGAGTGATCCAGGGGCTTGTTAGCTTTTGAAACTGCTCGATCAGATCAATAGAATTTTCATCCTAAAATTTATAACTACTGATATGGATAATCAAATATCTTTTTCTCCCAAGTGAAAAATTATTCATAAATGAGGTATACATCACCCACCAACCTGCCCATTGATTTGCTCCTTCCATCAGTGTAATAGCATTTTTTTCTGAAAAAAAAGGGAAATAAATTGAAGAAAGCCACAGGAAATTACATAGAAACCACTGACTAACACCATTAAATAATATTGAATATTTCAATAAACCAAGTTCTATATGTTTAGGAATTAGAAGCTTGACATTTGAAATAAGTTTTAGAATGTAATGTGAAGATAATTAATACATAAAATTTTAATTTCAGAGTCTATTACTCATAATCAAAACTTTAAAAATGTCTGGGCCTTATTTGAATATATTATTTTAATTCTCTTTTTAAATCAAGTTCTCTGCCAGTTATTTTAACCAGATTTGGTTCCATGTACATGAGATCTTCAGTCTATCCCTCTATTCACTATCCATGGACCCATTCACCCACCTAAACATATAGGTAATAAATACCTCTGATTTTCTAAAAACAAGAAAAGAAGGTGATAACCACTAAAACTCTAAAAACGTAGTACTCTCTGTCCTCGGGGAGCTTCCTTTGCAGTTAAGATAGCAAGTGACCAGCTGTAGTAGAGTGTGATGATGTGGGAAAGAGTGTGGCCGAGGGACCCAGGCAGGGACCGCGAGTGGCTTTGGTAGGTGGAGGAGGAAGGAAGATGGGAAGCCCCTGGAGGTTGTATTCTGGTTTTCAGTCTTGAGTCAGGGCCAGGAGTGAACTTCTAGATGATGTGGTGACAGGCTTTAGGGTGGTTTAGAGGACAAGGACAACAGTATGATTAAAGGGACTGCAAAGAATCAGGCTGTAGTGAAAGAGATACTGCAAAATTGAGGAAAGTCAAAACAGAAGCCCTGGACAATGAACAGGAGACATGGTAACCCAGGGCCATGGGTTTTGGATGGAAAGCAATGATGAGTAGTGTTTTAAGAGGGGACAGCAAGCCTAGTTTGATGGAAAGTAAGCGTTTTGTGGCTGAGGGTAAGTTTACCCCCAAATGATTTTCTCTACATCTTCAGCCAGGATTAATTCAGAGTTGTGTTTCTGTCCATTAATTTTTCAGAGCACTGTGCCTGAACAAACATTTATTAAATAATGTTTCCATAGCAACAACAACAAAAGACCTATACATGTAGAAATTGGTTTTAAATAATTTGAGGAACCAAAAAAGAAATGCAGAATTGGGAGTAACAGGAGACAAGGCTAGCAGTTAGAATCATCATAGGAGAAGGGGAGGGGACATCAGGGAACACAGGAAGGGAAGGTGGGGGTTAGCACTGTGGTCTGTCCAGTCTGCTGCTGGTTTGATATATTTCTCTTAAATATTGTAAGGATTGTTTCGTTTTGTAAATGGAAGAAATAAAAAGGGCAAGTGGGATAGTCATGCAAGATGAATATATAGACTTTTTAGATCAATTATAGAAGCAAATAGTAACTAAAATTTTAAAAAATTTCTCCCTCTTCTTAGTTTTCTTCTGGAATCTGGTCCCAATAAGTACTTTCTCTTCTCTTTGAAATATCTACAAATCCTTTAGAATATCAAGTGGCCTTTTGTCAGTGCTAAAACCCAGGACCTCTGTCTGAGGCCCTAGAGCCTCTCTCTGAAATGCAAAGCTCCACAGAGAAAGCTCTCATCTCCCAGTGGGATGGGAGGGGAGTCTAAATTGGGTGGAAGCCTGGCTCTCACTTGTGTAAAAACTAGCTGCCCTACACACTTGAGCAGTTTTATTTTTGTTTTGTTGCCAGTCGATACCCCAAGTTCTTGGTGAATCTCAGGTGTTTGATGGGGGGTGCTGGCAAGGCCTCTTGCTTAGGGACCACTTATGGCTAACCTTGGGAATTCCAGGCCATGGGCTGTATCTTATTGGTTGTAAAAGACTGGGATGATTTTCAGTTTTCCTTTGTGACTTCCTTTGATGTAGTTTCATGTTTATTTAATAAGATTATTTTGTTTCTTTTCTATTTTTGTGGAATAGTTTTCCTGTGTTGGGGAAAATTTAAACTATATATTCTGCAATAATATATCCTCTTTTCTAAGGATCAACATCCTGTAGTTCTACATTCATCTATATAAATGAACCTCCAGGATCAAATCCATAATGCTCCTTCTGGTAATGGTCACTGCCCACTGGTCGTAACAACTTTCTTGTTTCTTAGTTTTCCCTTCTGAAGATTTTGCTGTTTTACACTTTACATGGGGCTGCAGTTACTTACCTAAAAACCATGACAACAGTGGCTCAACAGGATAAGTAAATAACTGTCTGCATCTGGGTTTCTAGTCAGCAGCCAGTGTGAAGACCACTGAATGATATGGGGGGCTGGTTGATCAGTGGACTCGGGGACACTACGCTCTGGCACGGGACTGACTCTGCTTCTTTCCATTACATGTATCACTGTCCTCCATGTTTTGGGTTTGTTCTGAATGAAGTGTCCTTTGCAAAAAAGTCTAATCTTATTATCAAGTCTTATTATTAAAATATCTCTGGAACAACAAACGTGAGGAGAAAATGAGAGATTGATCCCACAGAGGGGCCGACCCTGAGAATCAACTGTGGGGCAGAGATATCCTAAAGCAGACTGACTTTTTCCATGTACAAGAGAGCTAAAACCGATAGCAGGCACCTTTGAATCTAATGCAAAGCACTAAAAGCCGGGCTGGATCTTTGAGGAGTGCAGAAGCCACAGGAAAATTCTCTCCAGACACGATAGGAGCAGCGTGACCAACTGTAACCTTCCAGCACTCCGTGTTAGTTTTGAAATTTTAAATTCCATATAAGAGATTGTTTTTATTTTGGAAGAAAAAAGTGGCCAGAAATTTTAAGTACAACATTTTACAGATATATACAAGCAGAAAATTTAGATAAAATATTGACGACTCAAGTCCATACAATAAGGAAGCAGATAATGCTCGCAGAAAATGATAAAATTAATAAGGCTTTCTGAGAACACGTACAGTTTTCTTATTAGGAAAGTAACATCTCAAAGATAAATAACTGTGCACAATATCCCAAGGTAAGGATTTTTGTAGAAAAAATTTTAAAATCTTGTTCTAAAAAGAGACACACATTTTCCTATTTAAGCTCCTTCCAGTTTTCTCTCACTTTCCCTGTTAGCCTGGCTCCCAGCGCCTCACTTGGGAAAATCTTCAAGTGTTCAGTCCTGTGTGGTGAAAGGTGTAGCTCTGCATCCGTCTCTGGACCTTGACCTGTATGTGTGAAAACTCATCGGGTTACTTGTCATAACTAACGCACCACCAATGCTGGGTACACTGTATGACTGAGGGGATAATAACCAAAAAGATTACATGTTCCTAATACAAGAATTATTTTAAAATGTTTTCAGTTGGTTCTTATTGAATCTAGGGCTTTGGAACTCACATAAGGAGGAGCAACTCTGTCTTAATTTTTAGACATACTTTCCTGAATGTGCTGGGTTGCCACTTGATTAGATTTGCCATCAAGGAAACACTGTTTCATGCTCTATATTTAAGTGGAATTCTTTGATTACATGCTGGCTGCAAGCCCCCAAATCAAGTGTATCTTATAAAGAAATGAGAAGAGAGTTACTATGAAGTTAATGCTACATCTATTATTTAAACCTATCTAGGAAAATGTTTCAAAACAGTGCTATTGCCATCATTTTTACTATGAACAGGGCATCAGATGGAAATTGGGGGAAGACTATATTGTATGAAGTTTACAAAACTTGTAAGGAGTATTAAAATATTAGAATCTCCAAGACAATATCTGTCATGAACATCAATATCATTGAGGACACTTTTTAGAGATGAATATACTCAATGCCATTAAAATGCCAGAATCACTTAGGTGCCAGGTCTCTCAGTGTGACTGTTTTACTAGGGATTTTAACAGTTATAATGACCAAGAATTACTGTATGGTAATTATGCAGAGTTATTAAACCAAAACCTTTGTTGCAAATTTGCTCATAGAATATATGTCTCTTCAGATGCTGGGAAACTGGCATTTGACTTACTTTGGAAGAATGTTGCACACTTTTTAGTATTTATATTATCGTATCATGAGATTTCAATGGACTTTCCTAAAAGTCTCTATAATACAATAACCATGACTTCTTCTTTTTTTAATGTCTTGAAAAACATAAAGAAGAAACTTCATGCAAAGCATTATCACAAAGAGATGATAATTGAATAACTTCAAAGAGTTTTCTTTTTCCCTCCTTGGATATATAAGAATTCTTCTTTCAAATGTAGTCTTAGTAAGAAGTTAAACAGTAAATGCCATCCTTAAAAAGAAACTATCTTCTTTGACAGCTTCAGCCCCAACCCCCTGGGGCTGAAGACATTCAGCATTCAGCCCTAAGATGCAAGCTCTGGAAGCAGGAGGCCAGGGCACTCACACTGGCCAAGGGAGCCGCTTTTTAAACTATTTTTAAACTATTATTTTCCCTTTGTGATAGTTTTATTTGAGCAACTTGGTAATATGTACTAAATGGTTTCTAACCATATAAAGCATTAAGTGTTTAAAATTTATTTTGTTTAATTTTAATTTGTTTTTTTTTTAGACAGAGTCTCACTTTTGTATTTCAGGCTGGCCCTCAGCTCAGCCTCAAACTCACATCACAGGAATCCTCCTCCCTCTGCCTCTGCTGGGATTATAGGTGTGAACCACCACGCCTGGCACTGTGGTATGTGATACTGATTGATGCTGGGAATGAGTCTCCGTGCCCAGTATTGTATGTGGTTACTGGGTGATAGAACCCGGGCCCTTGTGTTTGCAAGACAGGCACTGGAACCACTGAGCTAAATCCCCGGCCCTTATTTTGGTGTTTTTGAGACAGGGTCTTGCTTTGTAGTTCAGGCTGGCCCTGAACTCAGCCTCGAACTCAGCAATTCTCCTGCCTCTGCCTCCCGAGTGCTGGGATTACAGGCTGAGCCACCGCGCCCAGTATTGTGGTGTGTGGTCCTGATTGCCGGTGGGCGTGAGTCACCACACCTGGTTGTATGTGGTTACCAGGGATTGAAACTGGTCCCTTGTGCTTGCAAGGCAGGCACCAGAACCACTAGGCTAAATCCTCAGCCCAAGTGTAAAATTTTAGAAGACATTACAAGCATAGTAATTACTCCAGTACCACATTCCTTTAAGTTTATTAAAAATAGCAACAGTAAGGGATGGGAAAGAAACAAAGCTCATTTGTGGAAAGAACAATTTAAACATATGCTGTTATAAACCTTGTGACCATCGTCTTTATACAGAACCACATAAGCTGATGAAGACATAGTCAGGATGGTGCCATGAACTATAATCCCAGGATTCTGGGAGGCTGAGGCAGGACAACTGAAATTTCAACCCATTCTGGATAACTTACTGACTTAGTGGGACTTTATCTCAAAATAAAAAATAAAAAAAAGGAGATAGGGAATGTAGCTTGCTGTGAAGGGCTTGAGTTCAATTCTCAGTACAAATGGAAAAAAAAAAGAATCTTCAAAACTATGAAAGTCAAGTACTTCAGGTAAAGCAAACATACATTACTGATTACAGTAGATTGTTTGTCTCCCTTTAAAACATGTGTGCTGAAGTCTTAAGATCTAAGAGTATCTGGAGTTAGGACATTTGGAGGGTAGGTAGATATGGAGGGTCTTTTTTGGAAATTTCAGGGGACACATGTCATAAAAATGTACAAGCTTTACAGCTTCTTACAAAGTATGCCCATGGTTATATAATGCTCTGAGGAATTGGAAAGACTTTATTTCTTCTCTTTTTACTTTTTTTTTTTTTTTTTTTTTGCCCACACTTGTGAAGTATTGTTTGCTTATCTTCCAAATGTTCTCACGGTAGAAAGATTTGAAACTCTCAGCTCAGCAGCGATGTGAGCTACTCTCCACGGTTGAGTGTGACATTGCCGAGGAGAGTGCATTAGTTGTTAATGTTGAATCTATTTCTGATTTCTCTGCAATGAATGGCATAATTTGCATATTTCCAAGCTTGAATCATTTCACATATCTAACATGATGAGGGCAATACCTCGTATCTTATCTCAAATAGTGCAAAAGCTTTTCATAAACCTTGAGGATGTCACCAGCCTGCCTCAGTTGGACTCCAGAGTGCTACATGGTGTAAGACGTTTCTCATGTGGACTGTGGACAGTGCCTGCGGTGTTTGCTTGTGTCCATCAAGGGACCTCTCTTGCTTATTCTTATTAAACCAAGCAGCTGGTGAACTGTGTTGAAATCCACATCAGATAAAATGTTCCTCTTTGGCAAGAACTCAATTTTATTTTGAGAAACGATGAAGGAAAGGAAAGTGATACCTTCTACAAATAAAAGCAGGCAGTCTCGGTGGGGGAACAGTGTCTTTTCCATCTATGCTTGTAAAGGAAAGACTGAAAATCTTGAAAAGCAAGAGTCCTGTTCTCACCACTTATCCACTGGTACTGAGGACGGAGTTAGGACACTACACTACTGAAATGACCTGAAAAATGACTTCGCTAAGCACAAAGGAACTCATTCATTTCCTGCTTTCATACCGACAACATAAATTATATCAATCCACATGAAATAAAAAGTGAGGTTGTACTTGAAGAGTGTTTTTGAGTATAACTATTTTATCTTCTTTCTAGGAAAATCCACATTAAGTTGATATAAAGTACCTGGAAAATCCAAAAGCTTAGAAATTTAAACCAGCAAACCAGACAGAAAAAACCCACCTAGGATCTCCTGTTTTGGAAGAGAAAACATTTTCTCTGTAGAATAGGCTGGAAGGGGTTGCGTAACAGCAGACTCATGTTCACACACATCGAGAAAGAATGAGATAAATCAGGAAGTACCTGAAAGGCATCCTGATGTTGAGCCTCTCTGCATACTTGCACAGCGTGTCCCACGGAATGTGGATTTTGATGAACATGATATCAGGGTTTGCAATAGCCGGCTGCGAGAGACAGAGAGACAGAGACCAGTACTGAGCATCAGGATTGATGAGCAGAAGGGGCCCTGGGCAGAAGGGGCACTGTCTCCTCGGGCATGCAGGAGTCAGTTTTTACCATTTTAAAGCAACACAATTCTTAATAAGGAAGAACTAATAAAAATGAAGTAATGAGACTGAAACTGCTCACTCCTGGACACACGTGCACGTACATTCCTTGGATGTCAGAGTTGCTACATGGGTTTTCAGGTGAAGCCTCCGGTATTGACACTGGTCTGCAGAACTGGATGTGGCAGGAGCAGCCCACTGGCCAGAAGGAAACTTCCTCCTGACCTCACAAGCTCTGAACCCCCAGCAGAGCATGAGACACCCAAGAAAAACACGACACGGGGTGGGAATATTGACTTCCCACCTGTGTGAAAGGACGGAGAGAACTCTCCCTCTCCTTTTGAAGCTCAACATGTGTCTTCTTCCCACCCCCTCCTGTAAATTTCCTGCCACTGTTCTATCTGGAGGATGCAGCTGCCATCACCTCCTCTCTCCTCGATGGTCAGCTTTCATGAAAAGCTCCTCCTTTTGGCACAAACATGGTACCACCCTATTGGTTTTTATGCCCCTTATGGAGAGCTGCCGGGCAGGTATCATCACTGGATACTTACTGTACCCATGATAGTGAACTTGAGACTTGCCTTATATAGATTACTATGAAAATGAGACTCCCAGTCAGAACAATTATAAATAAATAAAGAATTTCAAGTTATTCTTGACAGTCACTGTATCATGGCCCTCTTACTGCTTCAGAGAGGTTAGAAAATGTCACCGCTTATAATCAGTTGTTCTCTTATTAGTTACTTTATTCTTCTACCACATTTCATTATGCAACTACCTGGTCCTCCAGGTGCTTAGTAGGTTCTATAATAATCCTGGGAAAATGGAATGTATCTGTCCCAGAAACCCATGACCTCATGAAGCTGAGAGATCCGTGTGCTAATTCTAACCATCTGTTCTGCGCCAAGACATAAAACATAAGGCACTATCTAGACATGAAACTTCCAAGCAGAGTCAAGTGAGCACTGGAATCATTGAAGGAACTTTTTTATTCAATGAGATGCTCTGATGTAATTCTTAGACACCCACAATACAGTTCCATTGGACATCTCTATTTTCCCTATTCTATCAAGTAAGAGTCAGATGCTGTTCTGCTGTAGACACTCATCCAGAGTTTTAGATCTGATGCGGTGACTTAAATGATTAGATGGATAACTCAGGCTTCTATGTGGCTCTTCTTCATAACCTGCCAGTTAAGTTGGTTCAGTATCTGAACCACTGAGAATCTGTGGCCTGTGCAAGCTTCAGATTCCACAAGTTCACACTTTCTGTGAAGCCTGTGATAACAGCAGTGTTTCTGATCCCACCGAGACAAGTCTGCCGTCGCATGTGACCAGCTTGGTGTGAATTGCCCATTTAAATTCCAACTAGACTTAACTCCTCAAGAAAAGTACACCTTAACAGCTGAACATGTAGAAGAAATGTGTCAGTCTTCTTTAAAATCAAATATGTTTCAGATTAAAGTTCTCATTCAAGAATTTCTGAGACCCTTTAATGCACACATACTTGCTGAAAATATACAATTAAGCATGTGAAATATGCACATTTTAGATCTTTAGTTGTTTTTCTTAATTTATTGAGCTACTACTATTTTGTCAGTCACTGTGGTAAAATCAGTAAAAGGTGTTTTTATGTCTGTGCTCACATAGATACTTTTCTTCCTGGGGGTATGGTCATTCCAAATTGAACATGAAGGATTATGGAAATAATATCAATAGTGCCAGAGATAGACATATTTGTCTCAAATATCTAGTCATGTAAATGTATCCAAGGTTAAATATATTAGCTGTGTTTGAGAAAAGGTACATAATTTTTAAAAATGATAATTGATTCATTTTAAAACTACCTAAATCATTTATCATTTTTTAGCTCAGATCTGTCAAGGAAAAGAAAATGTTATAATGCTGATATTACACACTCATTCTAGAAAACATTACAGACTGTGTGGAAAGTTTCTGTGTAAAAATCGTAGGAACAGTAAAACCTCTTTTAAGGCTTGAGGATGTAGCTCAGTGCTACTGGGCTTCCAAGCATGCCCGAGGCGGTGGGCCCGTTCCTCTGCACTAAGAGAAAAGAAAACAAAAGCAGACACTAGAGAGCACAACTCTGCTGTAAAGAAAAATAAAACCAAGTTGTTTTTAGGAAAATGGGTGCAACTTGAGGCTATGGTGTTAACAACATAAATCAGACTCATCAGCTTAACTATCACTGAGTTACCTCTTCGTTCCTTCTCTTTTGCTCTCTTTCCCCTCCTTGCTCCTCCCTTTCCTCCATCTCTTGGTCCCTTTCGCATCTGTGAGAGATCTACCTGTCAATCTCCCATTATCTCTCTTCCTCGTTGGAGATTCTAGGTCAGGCTCCACTTTCTCAAGTCACTCTGGGAGTTCTCCTTCCTGAGTGTCTGTACAAGAGGTGACCAGATACGCAGTGAGCGCTGCTGTCCGGCGCCTCCCGGGAAAGGCAGCTCATGAGAGCATCACAGAGGGGCCTTACCGCCCCTGCTCACCAGGTCTGGCCCTGTGCGACTCCTTGCTTCTCCCCCAAAGTCTAAATGGCCGTGAGAGGTAAAAGTCTGGAGTCAGGTGAGGACATCAAGACAACCAGGAAAGAGCAGCTGTAGACATTCTAGAAACAAGTCTTCAGAAAATGGCAAGAACAATGGAGAGAGTGTGTTCAAAGCCCGGGGAAGGGTCTCAAGGAATTGATAGCAGTGAGTCTTTTAGTACAATGTACTAAAATTAAACATGTAATGCAGTCGGGACCACAAGCCCTCTATAGATATGCATACCTCAACTAAGATTCTATTGCTCCTCAGAACCCTGCTTTATTCCACACGAGGCCAGTTTCTCCCGCAACCTGTGCAGCCTTTGGAGCATCATCTCCTGGGCTTCTCTGCTCCCGTGTGTGCTGCTCCTCCTGCCCTCACTGTTCTGCAGACTCTGCCTGGCTCTGGCCTGACTCCCTTGTGCCAATCTTCCCTGGTCTCTAATACAATTGTGTCCCACGCAAGGCCACAGTGATGACACTGTTTTGCCAATTCATACTTCTGGCTTCTGCCTCTGGCTCACAGTGGACACTCACTAAGCCCATGATGAAGGGAAGGATGAATAGATGGCAGAGACTTAGTTAAACACCAACTATAAAATTTATACTAAACAAGAGATGAGAGGAAGTCAACAGCCCGAACTCCTCTGGAAGAGGACATTCTATCATGATCCAAATTGGCCCTGCCAGCAGCTCGTTGTGTGGTGATTATTAACTCATTATTGGCATCTCTGGCACAGGAAATAATCTGATAACCTTAAGCAAAAGGCTGCTTGGGAATGAGGTTCCTGCATCATAGCAACAACCCTCACCGAGGGAAGAGGGGAACTAAGCACATCTGCACGCAGAACCGCTTTTGTGTGTGTGTGTGTGTGTGTGTGTGTGTGTGTTTAAAATTTTCTCGAATTAATTTCTCTTTTGTTATATTTACACTTACACAAAGAGGTAGTTTGTTTTTTTCAACTACTGGGCATGAGCTGGGAAAAGATGAACCTTCAGGAATAATAATTACCTTCCATCTGAAATCAAAGTCCGCCAACCCAGGACAGCTCTGTTCGGCCCGAGGAAAGCAGGCTTCTCAGGAGAACAAAACACCCACAGCCTCTGAACTTCACACTGTTATTTAATTATGTCACTCCAGATTCTCAGAAGGTAGAAAATTCATTCCCAAGAGAAGAGGGAATTTAAAAATTAAGTTTTAGAAAGTAGCTGTGTAAGAGTTTACCACTGACCATAGTACAGACTATCTCATGATCTTGAGTAAGAGAAAGACACATTGCCAAGGTGCACTAGAAGCTGCAGAGGATGAAAAGACACCAGCTTCACAGTTCTGAGTCAGCCACTGATGCCCTGCAAATAGGCACCCTTATCTTTAACTATGTTATCGTTATAAGACATTAGAAATTATCCGCATCAACGTGAAGCTTAGCGAGCGCTGAAATCTGTGTGTCCACTGCTCCGTGGCGGACATGATGGTCAGCTCTGGAGACTCTGTGAGGTGTGATAAAAACATGGAGCTTAAATCTAATAAAATGAGGAGCCCAGCTAGCTCAGGTGATAGAGCATGAGACTCTTAAATTTAATAAAAAGTTATTCAAGTAAAAGACATATTTCCACTAATCCTCAAAATTCTCCCCCTGGCTCTGAGTACACCGCAGTGTGCTGGAAGTCCTCTGTGTGAGGAGCCTGGAATGCAGCGCAGCGACCTCAGTACCCCGAAGTGAATCAAAATGGCTCCCTTTCACTATCGTCTTGATTCTGAAGGTGAGTACAAGGACATATGATGCCAGATATGGTGAATGAAATGGGAGAGGCCACACTCACAAATGGAATACACAGACACGCGTGTGTGAATACCTCATGGCTTCTGTGGTGTGAGAAACTGAAGTGTCAATGGGTCCAAAAGGTGTGATAAATTAGTGAAATAGGGAGAAAATCTTCAAAGGGGAAGGGAACCTGGGGGAGGGGTGGCTGGCACAAGAAAGGAAGGAAAAGGGAAAATTTGAAGGTTGAGAAGGGAGGGCAGCGGAATGGGAAAAACAGGAATCAGGACATGTCATGTACAGGCACAAATCCCTACTGACGAAGGTGATCAAAATATATTCCTAAACTGTACCAATCAACTCAATTTTAAAAAAGTAAAATGGAAGTGGACATTGCCACATTGATGAGCTGCCCCCTGCACAGTGCCTTGTAGACACTATGAAGGCGACCTCGGAGCTGCCTCAGGGGGGGCGAGAGGGACAAGGTGAGGACTCTGGGGTAGGAGGGACGAGTTGGAAGGGAATTACTGGCAACGAGTCTCTCACTGTGACACAGTTTTAAAAAGTTAAACATTCACTGTATGTTTTGATCGCACCTCCGATATTTAAAAATCCCAGGGCACATTTCCTAACCTCCTCCTTTCAGTTAATAAACTCACCGTGTCCTGCTGAGACTTTCACTCAGACTTTCCTTTGTCCTCCTAACAAGACGAAAGTATTTTTAATTTAATTAGAAATTAAACTGCCACCAAAGGCTGTTGCAGCCTTCATTAGGAGGAACTTTGAGAGGTGATTAACACTTATGTGACCAAAAAACTCTGGATTTGGTATTTCAGGGAGTGATGAGTACTTAGTTAATACACAAGACAGTTCTAAAATATATGTAGGTCACATTTTGTCATTTGAAATATCTTTTTATGCCTCTTTGCTTGGAAAAGGACAATGCAATTGCACAGTACTATCTTCTTCCTCTTCCTCTTCCTCTTCCTCTCCTTCTTTTCTTCTTCTTCTTCTTCTTCTTCTTCTTCTTCTTCTTCTTCTTCTTCTTCTTCTTCTTCTTCTTCTTCCACTTTTATTCTCAATAGAGGGGTCGGCAGCCCCGTGGAGGTCTCTGCTCAACATTGTCACTGAGTTCCTGGTTCCTGGGAAGATGATGTAACTTTTGCTGCCATAGTGAGTCCACCTGTTCTGCACGTTTGAGCAGGAGTAGGAGAGTCCCTCCACAGTCCCCAGGGCACTTGAAAGTTTGGGACTACGGTGAGAAGGGAGAGCTCCAATCAGAAGGGGCACAGTGGAAGGAGGAAGGAAGGAGAGTTCACAGAGCCCCAAGACTCCAGGTGCAGTTGCAGGCTGGTGGAACCCCAAGTCCCAGGACCAGCCCTGCTCTGTCTTTGGACATGTGGACCCTGGGGGAACAAATGGGTTTTGAGTTAAGCTGCTAGATCAGTGATAGTTTGTTAAGCAGCAATAGTAAACTAAACGTAAGAGTGTGAATGGCTCTTGATTCGGAAACCTTAGTACAGTGACTTTTATACAAGTACACCCTGTTGGAGGAGATTAATTTTATATACTAACTGGGGAATAAAAACCTAATCTCAATAAATTTAACTGTTTAGTATTTATTTTGCTCTTTCTTTATAAAATAAAAGGTAGATAGTAGGAAACAAGAAGATAGAGCTTTTGCAAACAGGGAGAGGATCAAGGGAGGGAGCAAGAAGGAGCGAGGGGAAGGGAGGGGGCAGAACAGGAGGGAAGATGTGTTATGTGTGTGGGCCACTCCTCGAGGAGTGTGATTAGTACATACTGCAGACGTGTGCTAACAAAAAGAGAAAGACCATCCGCAATTTAAAAAATAACTGAAAAATTTTGCTTGGTAGGTGGTCAGTACCTGTAATGCCAGCATGCTGGGAGGCTGAGAGACTTAAGGGAGGAAGAAGGAAGGAAGGAAGAAAGAAAGAAAGAAAGAAAGAAAGAAAGAAAGAAAGAAAGAGAAAGAGAGAAAGAGAGAGAGAGAGAGAGAGAGAGAGAGAGAGAGAGAGAGAAAGAAGGAAAGGACAAGCAGGGGATGTAGCTCAGTGCAAAGGCCCCAAGTTCAATACCCAGTGGAAAAAACAAACAAGCAAACAAACAAACAAACAAATTGGTGTTAGTAAAGGATTAGGAACATAAGTTAGAAAATAACCCCTTCTATGGGAAGTAAAATAAATATTTGTAAAAAGCAATTGGCCAATCTTGAATTTCCTTGAAGTTCCTGCTGAGACCTCAGTTCCTCTCACGTCCCCTAAGGTGTGTTAACAGCTGTTCTCCTCCGTCGCTTTCTCCACCTGCTCTGTTCCTGCTCTTCCCTCCTCCCCTCCCTCTCCCGCCCTTCCCAGCCCTGTTCCTCCTCTTTCCCTGTCTTCCTGTTTCCCTCCCTCCTTTCTTCCAGATCTCTGATCTGACCCATCACTGTCTAATCGTCCCCTTTAAAGGACAAATGCAGACCCAGAGGTGAGTGAAGAACCCGCGCTGTCTGCCTCCCCCAGCGCTGTTGTCCCCTCTGCCTGTCTGTCTCCCTGCCCCTCCACTCTCCTTCCAGGAGGCCAGGCCAGGCTCTGCCACCAGATAGCTCCAGGCTCCCTGTCCTGGTGAGCAGCCCCTTACCGTCGCACCGGCCATAGCAGGAGTTAGCCAAGCACGACCCAGCTGTGGACCCTCCTCTCTTGCCAACCCTGACTCCTGCCAGCTTCTCTTCTCCTCTCCGGCCCTCACATGTCGTCGCCTGCATGCGTTTCTCCTCCCTCTGTCTCAGGAGCTCGTGCAGCACCGGGTTTCTGTACTGCCCGCATCCTACAGATGAAGGCACTTCCTCAGCTCTCTTCAGTCAGCAGCGCTTTCTGGCTTCTGCAGGGAGCGTTTCACCTCCTTGTCCTCCCACGCCAGCCTCCTGTCTGAGCAGGCCACACACGCCATCACAGCACGCAGCCACACTCCTTGTATGCCGCCATCTTGTTCTCTACATTGGGTTGTATGTCTCACTATGTATTTCATCTTTTTATTTGTC
The DNA here is from genome assembly GCA_004026965.1 of Petromus typicus. Taxonomy (NCBI): domain Eukaryota; kingdom Metazoa; phylum Chordata; class Mammalia; order Rodentia; family Petromuridae; genus Petromus; species Petromus typicus. Next base: position 31,899 of record PVIR01008652.1, read on the forward strand.
TATGATGGATTTTCTCTCTTGAGAATATGGAGCATTTGTCAGATGATTTCTATTTGTTCCAAGAATAAATTATGCGATAGATATTACCTTAATGGTCTTTGAATGAAAACAATGAATTGCATAAGACATAAAGCCAAAATATCCTTGAGATCTATTTCTTACAATACTCTAAACATCGCAAAGTGTATTGAAATTTATTCTTTCTTTTTCCAGTACTAAGGATCCAACTCAGGGCCCTGTGCTTGGCAGGCAGGTGCAGCACCGCTGAGCTACATTCTTAGCCCATATTCTCCAACATCCATCTTTAACAGCATCCCTGACCTGTGTACACACAGCCATGACTTTCAAATCCAGGGTTTTTTTTTTTTTTCCAGCAAACTGAATTCTCTTTTTGAAACACATTTATGATCACAGCATTACTGTGATTACAATTATTCAGTAGCTTGCTTTCTATTCTAATACGATGAGTACAAAATAGACACGTTAACTTCAGCCGTTTTTCCAGTCTGGTTCTGTGCCCTTCTTCGGTCCTTTCCTTCGTATCTACCCAGACGTTCACCGGGTCCCACTGTCTCTGGGCACCAGCTCATGACGTCACCACATGGTTCCCCAGAGTAGCACGTGGGAAACCACGTCCAGCCCCACTTGCTGTAGTGCTACATATCTGAAAAACACCACTTTACAGTTTCCTTTCCACATCGAACTGCTTCAGTTTCATCTGACCTTCTCCTGATAGTCAGCTCAGATCACTGCCCCTGCTATAAACCTTCTCAGCTCCGCTTAGATTTCTTTTAGGTTACTGATCAGCTGAAATTATAAGGCATATTCTCAGACCGACGGAATGTCAACATTGTATCACGCTGTAGAGAGGCAAAGTCAGGCTGGACAGGACAGCCTCATCCAGTCCAATCACTGAACTGACCCCCGTGTCACACAAGGGTTAGAGGGACAGAGTGTAACGTGTCTCTCCCCGCTCCTTTTAATTTGCAGCAAAGGTGTAGTTTCTTACATGAACTTTAGTGTCTGTTCAGAAGAAAGATATAAACAAACTTACAATCCATATGGACTCAGGAGTTCAGCCATTTTACCACCCAGGAGTGAAGTCATCTGCCTTACAGGGAGATGCGCGAGGTGAGCAGGAAGCGCAGCACGCTGTGTAGATGACAGTCTGTGGTCAAAGACCCAGGGGAACAGGATCACACCTCCCGACCCAGCTTTCTGGGCACTTGGCTGAACTGTGAGGCAAGATCCTGAGAAAGTGAATGTGAAGTCAGAGAGCTGCCGCCTCTCCTCTCAGCGACACGATGGCAGGCAGGAGTGAGGCCGTCCCACTCATAGTTTCCCCGCTCTGTCTGTTGCCTCCCAAAAGTACATGCTGATGAAATATCCAGTTGAAGATATCTGAGAAAATTAACTGGCAGCATCAGTGTCCTCAGAGAATCTTCAGGTCAACTGTTCCAGGAGAGAGTGAGGGAGGGGCAGGTCCCACCATGTGGAGGAGTCACCCTATCACAGGACTGAGCCTGTGAGATGTTTTCTCGCTAAACACTAGTCAGTTTAGTTACCAGTGACAAGGACCCTGCGGGTTAAACTTCCCAGGGAAAGCGATAGAGAAAAGACAGGATTAAAGGAGTCTACAGAAAACAGAAATCTTAATTTTTCTCATCATGAGTTTCTCTAGGCCCACCTCAAGTTGGAGATCAGTACTTTCTGACGTATTCCTCAGGAGGAAGAACATGTCCAGGGCATTTCTGTGATAAAGAGGCAAGGAGGAGGGAGGGCTCTTGGCCAGAATTAACTGATTACTGAAGTAATGTTACATCTTATTATAGAATTACCTAGATATTTAACTAAAGAAATAATCAGGCTTTTTGCATCATTATGCCTATTTTTTTTAAAAAAGTTAAGTCCAATAGATAGTCATTTAAGCATCTCTCTAGTGTTTGTATTCTTTTTCTCTTCAGAGGAGGGCAGATTAAACCTCCACATTGCTATATAATACCTCAAGCAAAACAATTGAGTAGATTCTAAGTGTAAGATGCCAATGTAAGACAGATAAGTAGATGCTTGATGCTGAGTAGATTCTAAGTGGGAATGTAAGATGTTCATAATCTATTGCTATACAATGTAACTGAGTAGCAGAAAAGTATGTCATAAATGTAATTAATTTGGCACAAAATTTATATATATATATATATATATATATGTATGTATAAGGTTTATTGAGAGGATACTAGGAGAAAAATATATGACTGCTAACAAGGCTACCAAAGGAGAGAAAGGCACAGTCTAGGAGATGGGAGATGCACATTGTAATTTTCATTTGCACAATTCTACATTAGCCTTTACACTAAGGTTTTTTTTCTCTCTCTCTAGGTAAGAAAATTATTTTAAAGCCACAGAAAGTTTTTGTAAGATAAGAATCATGGTAAGTTTTGAATAGTTATAGTTTATAACTATAGTTATAATATAACTATATACTATATATTATAACTATATATTATAACTGTAACTATGTATTATAATTATATACTATAGTTATATATATATAAAACTATATACTAACTATAATAGTTATAGAATAGTTATATAAGAATATCCTTTTTTTCTCTTCTATTTTTTTTCAAGTGACATTGCTAATTTTACTAGAAAGAAAATAAACCTTTTAAAGAAATTTCTTAAGCAAAATGAAGGTTTGAGAGAAACAGCATTTATAGAACAGAACACAGATATTAGCAGTTTGGCAAACACTTTTCTTTCCACATTTCAGTTTTCTTTTCATAAGCTTTTTTATATATTTTATAAAGGTATCAACATGATTTAGTTTTTACAATTGTAGAAACAGCCATGCCCAATATTTACATGGAACACAGACAGATACAATGAAAAGTGAACACACTTCTATTAAAACAGAACCGTACATTCATGCTATAATTGGAGAAAATAGCTATATATTTTATAATGCCGTGTGGTGTGCACTTTCAGTGCTGAAGCATAAGTGATCACTTCTATCCAGAATGTTACACCGCACGCTAAGAACGGTACATACCTCCTTCTCCAACATGAGGCCTTCTGCTCTGAGGTTCTTCTCAAACGTATTTCTCTTGTCATATTGTATGTTTGTCTTTCTATAAACCAGGATGTAATCAATCCTCTTTTTGCCATCTTTGAACAGAAGTCCACTGGATGCTATGTAATTCATCTCCTTCTGAAAATAAAGCAATGAATATTAATTGTATAGTGACATAAGCACAGATTTTGGCCATAGTCACTAGCAAGCCAATATTGAAATATGCTTTTTTGCCCCTTTTGGTTGTTTTGTTGAGACAGTCTTCCTAGGTAGTCTAAACCAGACTTGAGCTTGTGCTGTATTCCATTTTGCCCTCCCACTTACAGTCCTCCTGCCACAGCTCCCTGGGTGCTGAGATTACAGGTGTGTGTCATGATGCCAGGTCCTGTTTTGCATACTTATGTTGTCACTTATGAAAAGATAATTAATGACATCTGCAAATGAAGGGGACAGACTAACAAGGGATGCTCCAGATTTTGAAACTGGGGTCCACTGAGATTGGCATCAATATGATAGAAGCTGCTCACTAAGAACCCATGAATCATCACCAGCCATCAAACATTTCTTATGCTTTGTGCATGCATAAGCACTCTCTCTATGTTGTTTTATTCCACTACTTAAAATTTACACTTCAAAGATAAAGACTCTAAGACTAAAGGAGCAGGTGTACCATAAAATGAAGCCAACATAGTTGTTCTGCTGAGTACTCAGAGGAGACATCACTCCGTAGTTCAGGCTTCATGGTACTGAAACTCGTCAATTCCTGAGGTGCCTGCTTCAGGGGATACTTGTTCCGAGGGTTTAGGACTGCACACCGAGTGGAGTGGCTTACGTGTCACAGCTCATGGCTTGCTCATCAAAAGCATGTGGCATCCTTCGTGTGCTGTACCTAATGGTCCAGGCTATTTCTCATAGACTCTGAGCAATATATAACCAAACTCTGCCTTATGAGACAGTTGCCTTTAAAATTACTCACTGAGGTCCTAGAGCTCTTCAAAAACTCTTCACCAATGTCCCCTGCAAGAAACTACAGAGAAGCTGTTCTTCCTCTTCTAAGTAACTAGTAAAGCCAGGCTTACTAATGAACAAATTTCCCTGATGGTTTCTCTCAGAGGCTTTCCCAGTGTATCACTCAAGATCATAGAAGGAACAGGAATTGAGTCCAGTCCTGTCTGTCTTCTGGACAAATGCTCTTAGGTATGATTTACCTGTCTTCCTTTCCTTACTTCTTCTCCAACTATCTGTCCAAACTCTCTACTACGTGTTTCCTTGACAGGTGTAATTTTTTTGTTTTTTTTAGGTTTTTTGAGACAGGGTCTCACTTTGTGGTTCAGGCTGGCCCTGAGCTCAGCCTCCAACTCACATCACAGCAATCCTCCTGCCTCTGCCTCCCGAGTGCTGGGATTACAGGCGTGAGCCACCACGCCTGGCACCGTGGTATGTGGTACTGGTTGCTGCTGGGCGTGAGTCTCCACACCCAGTATTGTTATGTGGTTACCGGGGAATCGAACCCGGGCCCTTGCGCTTGCAAGACAGGTGCCGGAACCACTGAGCTAACTCCCCGGCCCTGTAATTTTTAAATAATAAAAAATAATTCCTAACATCCAGAAAGTTACCTGACAACCTTAGATGAAGGAAATTCAGACTGCTGTCCTTACTGGGACACATAAACAGCCCCAGGGAAAAGAAGTGGAGATTGAGAGAACTGGTGTCTAAGGGCAAAGAAGCCAAGGAGTCATTGAAGTGAAGCATGAGTACAGATATCGCAAGACACCATCCTCAAGGTTAGGTGACTGCACGAGCTTTGGTGACCTCTGCTACTCAGAAAGAATAAGTTTAATTGTGTGATTCACAAAACTAGCGATTCCCACGATCAAAGACAGAAAGGTGTTACCAGTCTTTCCTTCAGTGCACGGAAAAGTTATGAGGTTTCCAGCAATATTTTATTGAGTGCCACAACATATCTAAGTAACCTCCCCCAGAGACACACCCTGTGCTTGTAGTTGCTTAGCAACAATAACCGCAATGATAGGTGTCACCTTCTGAACATATGCCGTGAGTTATCCCTCCTGTGAAATGTGTTTTGTCATCACAGCCCTGCGAGGTACGTAAGATCAACAGGAAGAAGGCAAAGAGATGAAGCGGTATTCCACATGTTCTAGGAAGGAGAGTAATGAAACTAGAAATAGTTCTATTTGACATCTTACCTGGTGTTCCTCACCTTATTTCAGAAAAGACAAAAAGGCACATAGAAGTAGATACTCCTAAGACAGATAACTACAGAAGGCTAATATCAGCAACTATTACTACCATGAAATCATGATGTTGAAGCCACATGGGGGATTTTTAGTCATATGTGAGTTGAAATTTTTGAAGGCTCTGCCCCCACAACACCAGAGACTTCTCAAAATCACAAATGACATCCTCTGATATGCGTAATCAGCAATGCCCTGTCCTCTTATCTTTCCCATTGGCACTTGAGTCACTCTTAGCTCATGCAAATTTTCGTCTTCCCATCCAGGATACTGATTTGAATTTTCTCCTACTCAAGTGCTCCCCCATGCTCACCTTTTTCTTGGAGAAGTGGGCTGGGACATGAAGACTGGGCCCAGAACTTTGCACATGATAGGCAAGTGCTCTCTACCACCAAACTACAGCCATTAACTTTCTTAAATTTGTATTTGATTTTGAAACAGGCCTTGCTAAATTTTCTAGACTGTCCTTGAACTTGTGATCCTCCTGCCTCAGCCTCCTAAGTAGCTGGGATTATAAGCACAAAACATCACACCAGGTTGTTTTTGTAAAATGTGATGATTTGTATCTTACTCTGGATCACCAAAGGACCAGTCTGTTCTTTTGACTTATTTTCTATACTCTCTTAGAATTTATCTGTCTCCTGGCTTCAGACACTTTTCCATATGTTGAGAAGCCATGACTACTTGTCACAGATTTATGAATCCTATTGTCCTTTTAATTTCTTCCCTTAAATGTCTAATGGATCTCTCAAAGTTAGCTGTTTATTTCTCATCCTCTCAGAGTAGATGCTTCTGACAGCCCTCTTTATTCTGATGGATCACAATGCCACTCTTTTAATGGTTCAGCATAGACATTTCCAGAAATTTCCATTTCCTCTCTGTCTTCCTTACATGACATTCAGATTATCAGAAAATCTTAGAAAGTGATATTTCCAATCTGATCATTTCTACCACTCTTGTTACTGCTGCTCTCGTCTTGTTAGGGTTTAAGTAGAAATTGACCTCCATAAGTCTCATGTGATCACAGGTGAGACTTTCAAAAAATGACTGGATGATGGGGTGTAGCTTCAGGTGGTCCTAGGAGAAGGCCTCTGGTTGTAAGTGGCTCGTGACCTGGAAGGGCTTGTTTTGATTGCTGGATGTTCCCGTTGCTCTCTGCCTCTTTGCTGTGGTGGGGCAGCTCCCAAGCCTAGGCCCCTTTTGCCTTAGATTCAGCTGACTTTGGGTTGAACTCATTGGCAACTATGAACCAAATAAAAATTTCCCCCTGTAATCTGTAGATATAAAACATTTGGTACCGGAGAATTGGAGTCATTATTGCAGTTGTACCTGACTGTGCAGTACAAAAGCCTTCAGAACTTATCTGCAGGGTTTGGATAAGTGGGCAAGAGAAACTGAGCTTGACTGATGATGCTGGTTGGAGATAAAAGAGCAGCACACTGAAGGAATGGCTGTCAGTGTTAAAACCAAACTTAAGAGGTTTCAGTTGGGAGCAAAGAGTTCATTGTAAACTGGACTAGAGACTATGCATGTTTCATCCTGGTAAAGAATGTGCCTATATATTTTGATGGCCTACAAATTTGTGTGATGCTCAGTTTAGTGCCAGACTAATATATGGCAAAAATTTAAAGGGAGCCCAGTGTTCAAGTAGTAGCGCAGTAACTGACGGCTATATTAGCCAGATTTGTGATGAGGATCTGAAAAAAAGCTCAACCACAAAAGAAAATGCCTGCAGAGCTGGGGAAAAGGAATCTGTGGTTGCTGAAAGATTAGCATTAAGAAAAAATCCAAGGACACTGCATTAAGATAAGACTACAGATGGTTGAAAGGCCTTAGGCATCCCCTCCCTGCCACAGGCTTTTAGTTGCAGAAATGTAAATTTATTTGAGAAGAGAGCCCCTCTTGCCCTGCTCTGAAATGGCCAGCTGGGGAACTGGTTCCCTGGGACCCATTTCGCCGTGCTGAGTGTGCACTCAGATGCACTGTAGCCAAGAGATTTTGGCTAATGCTTGAGTTGATGAAACACCTCACATCATCTACTTGTTGCTGGTTTCATTGGCCTGTGGAACGCAAGATTTGTGGTAGCTTCTACCCAGAGTGCAAAGGAAGGCCTGAGAGGCCAGATCATATTCTTCTGAGAATGTGTGCAGCTGTGCAAATGAAACTGAAGGTACAGTGGAGGCCCAGAAAGTTGGAGATACCAGGAATGTGGAACATATCCAGAGGAAAATATCAAGCAGCAAATGAAGCCAGCCCACGAGAGAGGTTGTGTGGACTATAAACAACAATTCATAGGATCGGGGCTACCCCAGCCTTCTGGAATTCACATGTCACCATGGTGTGCCCCAGATCTGAGATATGTCGCTAAGGGATTTAGCGTTTGTCTTGCTGGGTTTTGGTTTGCTTTAGCTCAATTCTTTTCCATATCCTTATTCTTTCTTTTTGTACTAGAATATCATCCCTGTGCAATTCTATGTTGCAAATACTTAATTCTTCTTTTGATTTTTATAGAGGCTCATGAGGGTTTGCTTTGAGTCTCAGGGGAGATTTTAGATTTGGACTTTGCAGCAATCTGCAAATGTTAAAAGGCTGGTGTTGGATTGAATACATTTTGAATAATGAAATAAACATGAGCCTTTTGGGGACCAGGATAAAATGCTATATAAAATGTTCCTCAAAGACTCATGTATTCTGAGGAGGAGCAGTGGAACGTGACTGGATCGTGGAGGCCCTCCTGAGCTCCCTGTTGGCAGGAAGGCTTTGGGTGGAACTGGGTCACTGGGGCATGAACTAGAAAGGTGCATTTTTATCCTAACTCCTCCCCTTTCTCTCTGTTTCCTGTTTGTCATGGGATGAGCAGCTGTCCTCTGCTAGCCTGTTTTTGTTTTGGGTCAAAATGACTTTGAATTGAACCCAGTGGAAACTGTGACCCAAATAAAGTTCTGCTTTAAATTGTGAATGTGACAATGCAGATCTAAACTCTTGATTGGATAACTGCATGAGTCAGACTCATCTCTTTGATTTCATTTTACTCTTTTTGAATCTCTACTGAGCGCCCTGAGTGACCCTCAAAGTCATAGATGAGGCCATGGACCTCCCTTCCTCCAGGCCTGCCAAGGACTCCCCATGGTTGCCTCTCTCTCTCCCTGCTCCTCTCATCTAGTTTTCTGTGCTACTTGAGAACTGCTGGATACTACAAAAAATATTTATGCATTAATTTAATATGTTTATTGATTATCTTTTTCCACTAGAATATGCATTTCATTAAGGTACCTATTTTGCTTTTTTGCTCAGTAAGTAGCTCAAAGATCTAACCCATAGTGAAATATAGAGTATTTGTCAGCAATAGTATTTGCAGAATAGTATTCATAGTATTTGTAGAATGAAAGAAACAAGAAAAAAGAAAGAAGAGGCATGGTCCTGTGAAATGAGGAGAAGTTAACCTGAAGACTGCAAGACCCTCCAAATCGTGTGGTGATTACTGTGCTCAACCTTGCTATATTTAAAGCAGATAAAAAACCTTATAAAATAGTAGAACAAATAGTCACTTGTTGGAGTATTATACCATTTTGCCTTATATGTTGTCCTAGTGTCTTTACATACACCCATGAGGATCTAAATGTCTTATCAAATGAAAAACATACAAATATTCTTTTGCATTTTCTTTTCCTTACATTAAATTATCTCCGCAATTAAGAAAAAAGTATCAATTGAGTGTTATGCAGCAGTATCAGAGTATTTAACCAGGTTTAAAAAAGTCTCAAAAATCAAATGATTGTTTCATTAAATATTAGGAGACAAGACGTTTTCTAAGATTATGTATACTTTTTATACTTTCATGAATTCTAAGAAAAACTGATATTTTGTAACCTGTTTTCCAGATTTTAAGCAAAATGAACAGTAAACACTGCCAGACAAATACCTGCCACATTATTATTTTTGCTTGTTTGTTTGTTTGTTTGTTTTTTGAGACAGGGTCTCACTTTGTAGTTCAGGCTGGCCCTGAGCTCAGCCTCAAACTCACATCACAGAAATCCTCCTGCCTCTGCCTCCCGAGTTCTGGGTTGACAGGCGTGAGCCACCACGCCCGGCACTGTGGTATGTGGTACTGGTTGCTGCTGGGCGAGAGTCTCCACACCCAGTATAGTATGTGGTTAACTGGGGATTGAACCCAGGTTCTTGCGCTTGCAAGACAGGTGCCAGAACCACTGAGCTAAATCCCCGACCCTACCTGCCATATTATTTTAAAAAACCCCACTATCTTTTTACACTAAACAACCTAAAGCATTACAGTTATGTTTTTCCTCTAAGTAAAGATGTTTTACTGTATTAACTAGCATTCTGATTCATTATCAAACTATTCCATCAATTTTAAATGATGGATGATTTCCAGTTTTACTAGGTACAATAAACTGTGGATATCAAAATGGCAAAGGGGAGGCAGGACAAGATTTGAAAATCTCTTCTCAGTTTTGTGTAAAACTCAGGACAATTTGTATATAACTATAAAGTTAAATGTATGATCGTTTGTTTGAACAGAGATGGCAAACATTAACAAAGATGTTAATTAAAGCCCGTGTAAACATGTTGCTTAAAGCAGGATCAAAAACATTAATTCTATACCATTACAGTTACACACAAGAGTGAACTTCTTCAGTGTGTGATGTAATAATAGCTAATTAAATGTGAAGCAAAGATTCATCTGTTTCTGTTTAAATGGATGCCAGTTTATAATACATGGCAGAGACGTTCAATTTGAAGAATTGATACACGCCCCAACTTGTCTCAGTTATTTTTAGTTCTTTTATCCCTGTCCCCCATCCCACTTCCTTTCCTCCACTGTCCTCCTCTGGTCTCAAGAGTCTATATTCTTGTTTCCCATCATCTCTCCTTTACCCTCTTCATTTATTATTAAAATCCCAGATTTCTCATATTAAAGAAAGTATGCAGATATTTAAATTTTTTGAGGATGGAATGATTTGTAAATGTTTTGCAATCATAGTGTGAAATATGTTCAATTTGTAATCAGGTTTTTATCATTTATTGTTCCCAAGAGACAGACTGAGACTGGCTTTTCCCTGGAAAGCCAGGATGCTGAGCAGTCAAGAAGTAGTTATCAAGACTTTCAGCAGGTTTGGAAACAACTCAATCACTAGTGCATCTGTAAACATGACACTTTGATAGTTTGAGAAAAGCTAATTTAGAGAATGTGTCGATATACTCTATGGCTCATTATGTTGAGAAGGAATTGTTCACAAAAGTTTTAGCCCATTTAAAAAATAGTGATCTTTTTTTCCCCATTTCAAGAAGATACACTTTAGAGTGTTCCCTAAATAAGATCATAGCAGTAATTAGGTGTGGAATTTTATAAGTACAACATGTGATATGATATGATATAATATAATATAATATAATATGGCACTTATATGTGACATAATGGAGGTGTGGGCTACTGACATGAACCATGTTGAGGTGTAGAGAGTGGAAGACTGAGAAGTAGACGCCGAAAGCCAACAGGGTGGATTTTCTCGGTCAGTCTCTGTCAGGTTTGTAAACAACTGGGCCATGCCATTAACTGGTAAATGCTTGGTGTTTATCTGTTAATGACACATATGAGTTAGTAGAATAGAGCATGCTACAGTGGTTGAGGTCAGAGATCTCGGTCTGGATAGACTTGGGCTCTAAGTAACAGTCCTGTGGACACTTAAGTTAAACTCATTGCTCAGCCTCGGTTTCTACAGCTTTTAGATAAAAATATGAATGGTACCCACGTTACTGCCAGGATGAATTATGTAGGAAGAACATGCCTAAGTTGTATGACTCACTGAAGAGATCAGAAAAATGTTAGCTTTCACCCATAAAATAAGATGGAAAAATAATGGCACCTATTAACATGGAAATTTTAGTGTTTTCAATCATCCAAATTACTTTTTGGAAAATGATATTTTTAGGACTACAACAGCTAGAAACATAGGCAACTATCCCAAAGAAAACTGATGTGGTTACAGCATCAGAATAAGCAATCAGATATCTTTAAGATATAACTGTAAGATACAACTCACTACAGAATAAACACACAGCAGGGCCGGGGATTTAGCTCAGCGGTTCTGGCTCCTGTCTTGCAAGTGCAAGGACCCAGGTCCGATTCCCGGTTAACCACATATAATACTGGGTGTGGAGACTCACACCCAGCAGCAACCAGTACCACATACCACAGTGCTGGGTGTGGTGGCTCACACCTGTAATCCCAGCACTCGGGAGGCAGAGGCAGGAGGATTGCTGTGATGTGAGTTTGAGGCTGAGCTCAGGGCCAGCCTGAGCTATGAAGTGAGACCCTGTCTAAAAAAACCCAAAACAAAACAACAACAACAACAAAAAAACACACAGCAAAAACTCTTAACTTTAACGCTGTCAGAGGACAGACTGAGTTGTCCCATGTCCAGAAGTAGATATCACCAGCTCCTGCAGAAACCTCCATCGCAGCCTGTCTGATGCTCACCGTGCCCTCCACAGGCCCCTCAACTCAACCTTCACCATCTCTCTAGCATGACTTTCTTACCGTCCTTTACTTTTATTCCACTTATCCCAGAGAAAAAAGCAGTCTCTGGTCTAATTCAGCGTAATCAAATTGCATGAATCAACTTGAATATAATATTCATACTGTGTAAGGCAATACATTATTATTTTTATTATTACTATTATTTGAACACTACTTTAAATCCCAAACGGTGATATGGAGAGATGTGAAGTATGTCCCAGCATGTCCTGGTACTGGTTCAGATGCACAGTACAGAAGTGGAAGTGCGTGGGTCCGATTCTGGCAGGATGGCAAGCAAGTCAATTTCAGTCCTGCATGTCACAATGCCTCCAGAAAGGGCAGGTAAATTATAACACAGCAAGCTTAAGGGGCATGCTGGAAAAACCTGGTTTTCAGTGTGCCTAAAATAGTCATAATAACCATCATTTAAAATTCAGCGTGGCCCATCATCTTGGAAGAAAACAGTCTGTAATTATATATCTGTTTAGTAGCTAAAAACTACACTCTTAGGGCCTGCATCTTAGTGATAGAGCACCTGCCCCGCAGCCAGCAAGCTCTGACTTCATCCCAACACTAAAATAGAAAAGAAAAAAAAAACCTTACAGCTTAGGCCTCCACTTTCCCCATAGAACCTAACAAGGGCAGTGGTATCTACACATTGCTACTTTCAGAATTAAATGCGTTGAACTCTGCGTGAAACAAAATGACACACACTATAGTGACTGTTAAGATGAAAAATATTTAGGCAGAAACTCCTATTATCTACGGTCACTCAACAGTACATATTCTTTAGTCAAATACACTTGTGACAATGTCATTTAAAATATAATACAATGTGCTTATCAGATGGATTAAAATGGACAAATTGGCTGCTAGTGCCAGAAGGGATTCTGGGAAATCCAACATCCATCCTCATGGCTTCAGTGAGCTACGTGGAGCTGGTGCTGAAAAGGTGAGTGGATAAGTCTCAGCATCAGCCAGTCATGGAAACCTTACACTTGGACAAACTGGTGAACCAGCTGTCCTCACTCTTGCTTCCGCCAGTGATCAGGTGGAAATACAGTAAGAATTAATGGGTGGTTTGAAAATGAACTTTTCTAATAATACTTTAAATTTTAAAGGCAAAACATTGTTAAAGGCTGTTATACTGGAATAGGATTTGATAAGTTGAACTTTGCAGGAACATTTGTCCATTTCTTGCTTGTTCTCGTAGACAGTACCCTGGTTCTTGAGGAATTCCCCTCTCCAAACGAAGCGGAGCTCTCAGTGTTCATCAAGATGACACATGATGACTCCCAGGATGTCTGCAGGTAAGTCATGTGGATGTCGAGCAGGCTGCTTTTAAGAAACTCACTGAAATGACTTGCAACCTCTGAGAACCATCAGAAACATTCCTGCCAAGCTGCAACATGGTGCTTCAGTTTTACTACAGGGTATTGTGATTAATCAACTCGATGCGAACAAATATAAATTGTGCAAATTAAGAAGACTGGAGAGTTCACAAGATAGTGAGGAGTCACGAGATCAGGAGTCCAGGAGAGGCGAAAACTGAGGAACTAGGGGCCAAGCTGTGTTTCTGGGCACAGGCTACTGGTATCTCCAACGTGGTCAGCAGTCCTGTAATCTGAGCTTCCGCATCCGGAGTCTTCTAGGTGCCAGGCTCCGGCTGGCGAGTGCGTCAGAAGCCATTCTGCACACAGTGGTTAGGGCACCTCAGGGGAAGCTGCACTTGAAACATTAAGAGGCTGCCTTTTGGGGTGCTCTGAGTTTGTAACAGAGCAAATAGGTGCCTGAGATGAAGGGGACGCTGAGCACAGAGAGGACAACTTCCAGGGGCAGAAGGATTTAGCTCCAGTTCTGCAATTGTAGAAATCAAAAGGTCCAATTAAAATGTGCAACAGGAGGAGCACATGGCTGGCCCACGGGAACGGCCCCACACGTAGAAGGCGAGTACTGCCGTCCGGGTTGAACATGAAATGGCAGACGTCCGGCTCAGGCAGCGACACAGCTGGCGCCGGGTTACTGCTCAGGCTCGTGTTCAGTATTCTTCACCATGGCAGGGTGATGAAACTCGCATGTGCGAAGGACAGCTTTTCCACATCACAGTGTTTCAGTAGTGACTGGACACTCAAGACGGCAGAGGACGAGCTCTCCCGGCCCCTTGACATTAACATGGACTGGACCTGATGAGAAATGCATTGGTTTTTGCAGAACAGATGAGCCCTGGGAAAGATGAGTCCCCTGCATTTGCAGAGACTGCTTTTCCTGACCTGGCAGCTCTGTGATTCCCTTCTCTTTCTGCTGAAAGCTCTGTTGGTAAGACAAGAATCTCTTGAGACCCAGGGAGAGAACAGGCATTGTCAAACATCTGCCTCTCATTGAATATTAATGCAGGCAAGCTCAATTCTTCCCAGTGTCAGAACTACTCTGTTAAAAGTGTCAGGGGAGAGAGAGAGAGAGAGAGAGAGAGAGAGAGACAGACAGACAGAGACAGACAGAGAGACCGTCAGACAGATAGATTCTTTTAACATACTGGCATCGGTACCCTTTAAAATTATAGCAGTGGATATTTCTATTTGTGAAGGCTTCTTTGATGTTGTCGATGGAGTTGTTTCAAAGGCAGAAGGGCAGTGACTTATACAAAAAGTCAGATCGGACAATGCCATACAAATTTAAGCAGAAGCATCATTCCAGGAGCGAGAGATTCAAGACCAACACCCACTCCAGATGCGCAGCAGAAGGGGGACAGGGCTGACACATGACTTGGTTCTTTAACAGGGTTGAGATGCTGATGACCACTTTCCTTTCTTCTAAGGTCTCCACAGAATCCAGATTTATCAAGTACCATTTTAATTCTAGACAACTAAACTTTATGGTCATTGGGCAGTGATCAATATACTTCTGCTCTTTCATGCTGGAGTAAGAAACTCTAGAGGAGACTTTTTTTTTTTTTAAACTAAGTTTGGCTTACAGAAGCTCGCTTTAGACATTCAATGCTACAGGGAATGTTTAAAAAGATAAGATTTTCCTAGGAACTAATTACAGAGTCTTAGCTTATGTTACCATTTTGATAAATACCATGTACTTAGTTAATTTTTTTGCCTTTATATTTTTGTTTGTTTTCAACAAAACTTTAGTTATAAATTATTGGGCTGTTTAATCCAGGGCTGCTGTGAAGATGGGAAGGCTCATAGATTAGAACTATGTAGAGAGGGTCAGTTCAAAGTCAATTGTTTCTTATTTGTGTCCAAAGCACACATGAGCAAAGTGCATCAAGAAGCAGCATTTCTTCTGGGCATCTTTCCATATTCAAAAACAGTAAGAAAGAGGTGAGAGAGGAAAAGATTTCTCTTTTCTCTTCCTGACATCTTTGAGGCTCTCCTGGACAGGAAGCCTTTGCTGTCTTGGTTTCATTCTCTGAATATTTTTCTCCACATTGAGATTTTCTCTTTCTCAGGACAGCTTGTGGGGGCTCCCAAGAAGAAATTTTGAATTTTTCAGCAATTTTTGAGCCGCTTGACCTCACACAGTCAGCTTGAGGACCAGCATTTTTTTTTAAAGTGCCTTGCTCCTATGTGTCAGCGATGTGAGGACCAGGGGACAATGTGGTGTCACATCCTGTGCAGGAAGCCGCCAGAGTCCCCTACACAGTGGGTGGGTGTATGCAGGTCAGGCAGACTATGTAGAAGAGTTAGTGAAGGTGTTTGTTATAGCACCTTTAAAACCTGCACAGCACCCTGGAAATCACAATAGTTCAGCCTCACCAGCAGCTGTAATTAGGTAAAGTTTCACCAGTGCATCTTTATACTTCTCTAGAACTCACAGGCAGAAGGATTTACACATACGGGAGAAAGAAGCAATCAACATGAGTTATATAATAGCTGCAGGGATTTCGTCTCCAGTCCCAGCCCACATTCTTAGCAGATGAGTTTAAACAGAGCAACTAACCTGCTTTCTGCCCAGCTGGGGGCCTGGCGCGCTGGATGTAAGAAGCCCTTGGCATGTACTAATGAAGCACACAGTCCTGTTTGGGTTCTGTGGGTGTTGAGATGAATCCTTTGCACACTTTGGAAGCTAAGCAATTCTAAGTCCCCCAGAGGCCCTTGAAAATTAGGTTACGATCTGCAGGACACTGGAAACTGCATTCATTAAGCAATGAAGACTAAGAACACATGGCTTTCCCGCTGATTTTTTTTTTTTAAGGTTTTTTTGAGACAGGGTCTTGCTTTGTGGTTCAGGCTGGCCCTGAGCTCAGCCTCCAACTCACATCACAATCCTTCTGCCTCTGCCTCCCGAGTGCTGGGATTACAGGCGTGAGCCACCACGCCCAGCGTTGTGGTATGTGGTACTGGTTGCTGCTGGGTGTGGGTCTCCACACCCAGTATTGTTATGTGGTTACCGGGGAATCGAACCCGGGCCCTTGTGCTTGCAAGACAGGCGCCGGAACCACTGAGCTAACTCCCCGGCCCCCCACTGATTTTTAAAAACAGTGTTCAGGAATGTTTGGTTAATGATACTTGTTTTGCTGAGTGCCTCATCTCCTGTCTTGAGCTGTCATACTGTAAGACCCTCTCCCAGAAACTCGATGGACTCCACTGTCCGGAGCCCACACAAGGGGAATGTCTCCAAGCCAGCCCATGGACTTTTCCCTCACAGACTGCTTCTTAATGAACATTCTCTACTTAGATGTCTGCTGGGGCCAGCAGTTTGTGCCAGATGCTGGGGCCCCATGTCACAGTGAAAAGTGACTCAGAGCCAGAGAGATCTACTTGTTTCGGAGGGGCAGAGAGGAGAATTTACATCTGCCAATGTAAAACTGCTTCTTTGCCTCCTAACAGGGTTTGAAAACATTCCTTTTCCTTGCAGTGAAATCACGAAGAGCCACATAAACAAGGCTACAGATAATGCTAACCCTGAGGACTCAGTCCTGGAAGCTGAAAAACAGCCTCCTCTATATATTTCATCTTTTTTGTTATATTTTTTAAAAATAAATTTCCTGAACTATATATGCTTTGCTTATTTACATATTTTTTAAAACAATGCTAAATGTTTTAAACAAGAAAACACAAATGGGATTCAACTATATGCAAATACTGTATATATGTGTATATATACCCTATATATGTGGAAGAAAACATTTTAATTAGATAATTTAAAAGCAGGGCATTTTCTTAACACATTTGCTTTCAAACATATCTATATATGCATGCATCTTTATATATCTGTGTGTTCATATGTATATCTATAGTCATTATTACCTATTTGTATTTAACATATTACTAATCAAAAAATTCAAATGAAAGGACATGTACATATTCTACAACATCAAGATCAATTCACAAGCATTGTGTTTATCAACCATAAAATTCAAGAATTGTTTGGAGAATCTGAGCATGTACTAAGTAGGTCTAAGGGAGGCCAGAGATCTGTAGATAATGCTGGGATTTTGCTGACCTGGCAGGTGAGCAACAGCCTAGAGCAACGGCCGAGGTCAGTTCTGTTTCAGACATTTTAGTCCCAGCCCACTCTGCCAGGCGCCCCTTTCACTCCCAGCTTTTATGCTCGGGGCCTGGAGGTCCACGCCAGTATTTAGTTCATGCTGTACATAATAGCTATCTCTGTAATATTCAAAATGAAAGCAAATATTAAGAAATGCTGATGTAGCTGCAAGGAAAAGGGAAAACTCTTATCTTGTGGAGGGGAATACAAACTGTGGCAGCCACTAAGGGAAAACAGTCCGGAGATCCTCAGACACTAAAGATGGAAATTCCAGTAGACCTGCTCGTCCCCGGTCTAGGTATTTTCCTGAAGGAATTAAAGACTCCATCGCATTGGTCCATCCACACCCACGTCTACAGCAGCACCGTTCACAATGGCTAAATCACCGATGTGACCCGTATGTTCCTTCACAGATGAATATTGAAAATGTCTGGTTTTATTTTGCTGTTTTCTAAGTCACTCACAACACATAGCTCTGATTTATGTTTTGGGGTAAATAAAAAAGGTTCTGAGAACACAAAAAACAAACAGTTTCTCCCACTGACTTTGTCTGAATGCTTCTAAAAATAACTTTCTTCCCACTTGTGGGTGCGGAGCCCCTGTTCGCACAGAGCAGTGATGACGAAGCTTCACCCATCTTGCAGCTGGAAACCTACTTATTTGCTGAAAAGTGCCAGCGCTGTCATTGCACCTGCACAGTGAGGGTGTCGGTAAAAAAACAACTCACAGGTAACATCTTTTGTTTAAGAGAAAAGTGAGTAGCTCATGTACCTTTTTTCACCATTGCTGCTGTGAAGTTCTGGTACAATGAGGCTGAGCACAGTTTGGCTCAGGGACCTTGTCCGTCCTGTATCCGTCCCTTCGGCCAACAGGAAGGGGAAATCTGGGCGGCGGCACAGAGGAGAGACCGGAAGAGGATGGGGAGCTGGAGTCCCACGCGGGAAGCCCCAGTGAATCTCCACAGCGGTGCACACTTTACCTCGGTGCACACCGCTCGGGCGACGGCAGCCCCCCTCCGGGTCTCACCGTTCAGAGCAGAGCTCCCTGAGGGGTGACGCTGAAGCCGCGTGTGCTCCGTTTTATTTGTTTCCTTTGAGCCCACTTCAGGATCCGTGGTGCTCACACCCCACCCCCGTCACACTGCCACTTTTCTGAATGAACTCGGGTCTGTGGACGGATCATCACTCATCGCATCCACCGGGCCATCGGGGCTGGATTTTTCTGGCCAGGTTTTTCTGGGCTCTGACTCTGGCCCGTCTCTTTCACACACCTCCAAGTGCCTTATTCCTACAAACTGCTACGTGTGGGATTAGCACGAAGTTATCCTTTTAAAAAAACAAGCTGGTTGTACTTCTCCATAGACTGTACCTTAACTCTTGAAGCCCGTGATAATAACGACCTTTCACCTAAAATTGCAATCTTTCCTGATATCCTGTTAGTAGTTCATGCATTTAACAAGCTAATTCCTGAACTTCTGTTACATCCCAGCTTCCATGCAAGACGTTGTAAAACTGCAAAAAGAAAAATTACACGAGGTGTCCCTCTGTGAAGCCGGAGCTATTTAGGCAGGAGAGACGGGCAGACCGGAAAGTACAACTCGGTGTGATTTGTGCCATTCTGGGGCAGGGCTCAAATGCTGTCAGTCTCGCACAATGCCCGAGCCGGGCAAGGGAAGCACCACTGTGACAGAGAGGTGACCTGAATCCTAAGAACATGGGTGAGCCCTGCATGGAACAGTAGATTCCATGTGCAAAGGTCAGAAGAAAAGAGGGGCGGGCGCTGGCTGTGGAGAGGACAGTGTGTGTGTGTGTGTGTGAGTGTGTGTGTGTGTGTGAGTGTGTGTGTGTGTGTGTTTGTGTGTGGCTTCCAGGACAGAGGGGATACTTTATTCACGCTAACAACCAGCACCTCTCTCCAAGAGACTTGTTATTGCCTCCAGTAACCTGTGGACTGTTTGAGGACAGGGTGTTGCCACACAGACACAGATGGCTCAACCCATACCGCTATGCTCACCTTCCCAGAGACGGTGCAACATTAGGACTTAGACCTTTTATGATCAGGTGTGTTTTCCTTAAGGCAGAAAACAGAAAGGAAGGAATCTAAAGTCATCTGGATCCCCAATGTGATTTTAACACCTGCTCCCCTACTTTTGGATATTGGAGGAGGTCTCACATTTTCATGTCTGAAACCCTTGTACTGGACCTGCCGCAACCACTCTCCGCTAAACCAGCTTCATGTCCCAGAGAGGCTGCTGTGAGGCCAGATCCGCCATCACTGTTCCGCCCACAAGGGATAGCCATTTATGGAAGCACAACTTGCTTCAAAACCTTTCAGGCTTGGAATAACATCCCAGCTCCCATCCTCAGTCCCTCAATGCTCCTGGCTTCCCTCTCTCCTCCTTGTCTGATTCCTAAAACTCACTTTTAGTCCGTTTCCCTCCCCCTCCTGCTGCACGATGACATTTGGGGACAGCTATTGAAAGGCTGGTTGCTTATTCATCTTCTGATTCCTCCACTGAACGATATCAGCTTCGTGGGTGTTGGGACTGTACCTGGTTAGTCTATCAGTGGGTCTTGAGACTCACTCTGAAGTTGGGCATGGCAGTTCTGAAAATGCTCAGCACCTGGGCTGGGAGGGGAGAAATTTAAGGCAGTGAGGCTTTCACCATCGCAGGGCCCATGCCGATACTGAGCCACTTGGGTCCCTCCTTCAAATGCAAAGCCATCGTCGCAGCTGGGACTTGTGCTGCCAGAAACTCTGACACTCAAAAGTAGCTATGTTTTTAAAATAAGCCCTCAAGAATAACTGACATTTGCTAGATTGTCTATTGTTATAAGCCATCTGTTTAGAAAAACACACCTATTTTGTTTAGATTGATGTGGCCAAAATTTCTCAGAATGGTCTCATTTTATTGAGGAAGAAATATAAAAGGAAGAAATATTATCTAACAACTAGTTTGCTTCTGTGTTTCACTTTAATAATGAAGCACACAAATTTCTTATGAATATCAACTACAATTAATGCAGCAAAGATTTCTGTGAAAAGTCTTCAAATATGAAGCTCTTTTAGTACTGACAGCCCATTGTAATTAAGTTAAAATCAGGTACCAGGATGAAAAACTGCATAAATTATTGTGCTTTAAAAGTCTCAAACACTGAATTGATCTAGAAGATGTTTCAGAACTCTGCCTAAGGGGAGGTTTTCCTGCCCATGGCATCGGCTACTTCACTTAAAAGGAAACCAACACCACCTCACGGCTTCCGTGTCCTGTGCCATAGACATGGCTCCCTGGAAAGCGCAGTGGTTACAGAGAAGGTGGAAAATGGGCACTGGAGAGAAATCTGCCAATGAGACATGGAACCCAGGAGCTGTCTGACCTGCACAGCGGACAGAGTGGAGCCTTGAACCTCCCACAATGAAACGTGTCATGGAAAGAATAAAATTAGGAAGAAGTGGAAAGAATCCAGAAAACTACAAGAAGAAACTAAAGGCAAGAGACAACAAAACCGCTGATCGGATTTGCATAATGTGATAAACACTAGACTAACTGCTGTTTTTTAGAGTATCTTAATGTTATTCTCTTTTTACCCACTTTTATTTACTCAAAATAATAGATTCTCTGGTTAATCTACAAAAGACCTAAATTAAGCATTTTTCAGAATAGTTTTTCCAAATAGTTTATTGCAAATAATGGACCATACACTATCATTTTCTTTTAGATTCTCAATGAAATAAAAAATTTTAATATCTTAGTTTAAATATTCAATTGTTAGATGCAATTAAAAGAGAACATAATTGAAAATATCACTTTTGTTCATTAATTTTTATATTTTATATATCCTATAGACAATATGTTATTTATTTTTTATTAAGAATGCTATTTCTGTATCAATAATTATCCTTTTTAAGTGACCTGATTTTGAAAGGAGAGGTAGAGCTGGAAACTCTGATCTCCAAATGGAAGAATTTGATATTTCCAAACAAAGAAATGAATAAAAGACTAGAGCTAAATTGAGTTTTTTCTTTATCATCTTTAGAGTCATGAGAAAATGAAGACATTAGGCTGAATATATTTTGTTCCTTAAAACACTCCAATGAAATTCACCCGCTATCACTTGTTTCACACTAATTCTGAAATATGCTTCTTTAGATGTAATTTTCCCCTCAGATTTCTACTCTGATAGAAATTTTGAGTAAAATTATTATGTGAAATAATTTCTTTAAGGATATTTAATGTGCCCATTTTAATAATTATATTTACACAATTTAATAAATAAGAATTTAGAGTTGAATCTGTGGCCAACTATCATCTCAGTAAAATCAAGAATTTAATATGCTTCTAAACAGTCAAAACTTTAGAGGCAGCAAATGTTCTTCTTGCAAGATAAACACTGATGCCTTAACAACAGCATCTTTAGATCATGCTGTTCATTATTTTTAAAAATATATTTTTATTATTTTGCAATAATAAACACAATAACCCTTAACCCTAAAATTGGTATTATTTGTAACTGTCTTCTCTGTACATACTTGAAAACCAGGCAAGAAAGACAGAACCCACGGAAAGACAGAACTCATTTTCCCTGAGACGTACCACGATTGGGATGCGAGTTCAGCAGCATTTGGGCTCCCTCATCGCCGAGGACAGGCTGGACCGTGAGCTTCTCCGCACTTCTCCTCAGCACCACACTTTCAGTCTGCTCTTCTACCTCCCGCCTTTCTCCTTCGCTAGACTCTTACATTTTGAATGCTGCACAAAGCCTTCACCTGCAGGGCTCTTAGACAACTCTTTCAATGCCTGCCTCTGAATAATGACTTACAAAATAAAAGACAATTCATTTCGTTAGAACTTCTGATTTTCTTCTTGCTAATGTATTCCTAGGAGGTGGTTCTTCAGGGAAGTGGGGGGCTTCTGTAATGTGTCATTGGTTCACGGTGTCTCTGTGACTCACCTAAGTGACATTTAGTCATATAATGTCAGTGCCATTTTGACGAATTTGCTGTCAATTTTTAATGATCCATTTCACATGCTATTTGAATGAGCTGGGCAGATTAACACAAAAGGTGGGAGGTGTGTTTGCATAATAGGGATCCGGCAAGCACAAGGAACTTTTTATCGGTGAACCAAGTAATACTTTTTTAAAGCTCTGTGGAAGTCACCAGGATTTCTTCTTATTTTAGCTTTCAAAGGAAATTGCCTCATTTTCTTGCTCTCAGGAGAAAAGTACAATAGAAACCTTTATGGTTTTGGAAAACACCTGCGTGTGTTAAATCTGACATCATGTTATGTTGGCTCAGGCTGACAGGAATGTAACTAGAGAGCTTCCCAATGAACTGTCATTAAAATTGCATAAACGAAACTCAATGCTTTTGCCCACACCCCTGTGAACTGTTCCAAGATGAGATGTAACAACAAATTCCATTTATTTCTGTCAATAAATCCATAGAGGGAAGCTCCTGATTAGGAAGGACAAGACCCTGATACTAATGAGCAACCAGTTAATGGAGTGGTCTTGAATTCATTGATTTTCCAACAGGCTTCAGAAATAGGAAATTTAACTTCATACAGTAGTCTGAGAACTTAACACAACAAATGGTAGCTAACTGTAATTGCCTGTGTTTAAATTGCTTGTGGTATGAAAAGTTTGATGAAATCAATAGTCATTCCATGATTGGACTTGTTATCTGGAATCTGGATTTGTATCTCGTCAGAAATCAATCAACATAACAAATGAAATAATGCTATTTAAAATCTCCAGTTATCAGCTGGTTATGATGGTGCACCCAGTAATCCCAGCACACTTGAGGGTGGAGGCAAAAGGGTCACAAGTTTGAGGTCAGTTTAGGTAATTTTATGACTCAAGAAGATTCTGTCTCAGAATTTAAAATGATAACAACAAAAAGCAAAATAAACTCAGTGCAAAGGCTGACTACAAACACCATAACTACAAACACCACAGTGATCAGAACTGACTCCGTGAATACATGAAATACCACCATACTTTATCTTTTCTGATGAAATGGGCACAGTTATAACTGTTTGGAATAGCCTTGGTTTGGCTGAGTCACATGATGGAGTCAAGAGGTCTTTGTGCCAGAGTGTGCACAGAGAGAAAAAATATAGGGCAAAGAGCAAGGGCAGGATGAGAAATCGATGGTCTATCAGAATCTAAACAAGAGTCTTGATTTTACACATATTTTCAATGTTAATCACATTTTCTTCTTAAGCATAAAACACCAAGGAATACCTAACATGGGTAGGACCTGATGTCTAGGCTCATTTCCCAGTGACATTGACATGTCCCCTTACCCCAGGATGCACTTCTTGAGTGGCTTCTGCAGCCCTTGTTTCTACCTGCACTGCCAGAGTCATGGGCCTTGAAACCTGAACTCTAACCATGTGGGTAATTCCTGCCTTTCAGTTACCTGTGGAACTGGAACAGGAAGTTACTTAGCTGTCTGAACCTCCACTTCCTCCTCTGTGAAATGGGCTAAAAGAGACCACTCAAGAGTTTTTGTAAGGATGCAGAATTCACCAACAAAGTCCCTGGAAAGTCCTTAGGATTTAACAGGATCAGGCTTCTTGATGTAGAAATTCTGCCTAGCATCTTGGTGCACTTTCAGCATGGAAAGAGGGGCATCTCTGTAATGAGGCAGATGTGATTTTAAATATGCAAAAGTAGTTGCTATCTGGACTTCTTTAGCCATATTCCTATCTAAGCAATTAGAGAACTGGTTTCATGTGAGTCAATGATTTACCAAATGCAAGACT